>JAPMOB010221890.1:0-50373 GCA_029875015.1 Lepomis gibbosus | reverse complement strand
TTGTACTCCACATACTTGACACTTGCCGTCCCTGTGCTTTCCCACCAGAAACAGCCCACTTGCCAATCCACAATGACCCACTCTGAATCGGGCCAACTTAATCTGATCCATCCGAGGCAAGATAATTGTATTCCCAGGGTTGACTAATGGCTTTATGTCATAGAACTTTCTCCCGCTGGTGTCATTGCTCCACTCAAGCTGCCATTATTGTGTCAGTCTTTCCTTAATGATGTTCCGGCACGCCAGTCTGTCAAATGGCACCTCCACATTTTCCCTACCTAAACTTGCCCTCATCAGCAGCCTCATTCCCCTCAACCCCCACATGTGCTGGAACCCACAAGAAACCCACACTACACCCCCGCCTCTCTAATCTATACACCCTTGTTAAGAGCTCCCCAACTAAATCTAACCTAGCCCCTCCTCTTTCTCCCCCTATCGCCATCAAGCCAGATAGTGAATAAGAACAAATGATGGCTTTCTTCACCCCACTTTCTTCTACCCACCACAGATCCCATATGATTGCTACCAGTTCAGCTGTAAAGATTGAAAGACCATCAGGCATTCTATGACAATGTCTAACATGAAACTGAGGAACATATAAACCGAAGCCCACTTTCTTACTCTCAGGGTCTCTTCCTGGCGAGTTTCAAGTCGCTTCTGTTTGTGAATATGTTGGTGAATGTGTGACGAGCCTGGGGATGGAGGCACTCCGCAGCTGCTGCGCACAACACACGCACGCTTATGGCAACCAGTTAGTTTGAAAACCAGTAGGGCTACAACACCGGCTATATTTGCATTGAGTTTGGTGGTGCTTTTGTCATAGAACGGGTAAGAGATCCAGTTGATTCCTCTCTTCCAGTGGTTGCTGACATCCTATGTGAGTTCCTGGAGGTCGCTATACATCTCATCCTGTATGTCCGTGAAGTTTATCCCTCTGGAATATTTCAGAAGAGAAAGAAATACAACGTGCCTGTGCAGGTACAGATGCATATACCTGTAATTATATACTCACAGTTTTAAAAAGGCAGACCTATGTGTATCTCTCATACTGGATTTTTGTTCATTTCCAGATGTCATGTCACCCTGAACTGAATCAGTATATCCAAGATACACTTCACTGTGTAAAGCCACTCATTGAGAAGGTAAGATTACCACCTGATGCTGAGGTCAATTCAAGAAATGTCTATCATCTATATGTTGCTTAAGTCTTCCACTTACCTCCCAGAATGATGCAGAGAAGGTGGCAGTGGTCATCATGGACAAAGAGCATCATCCAGTAGAGAGATTTGTGTTTGAGATTTCCCAACCTCCTCTGCTGTCCATCAGGTTTTGTTTTTGTTTGTTTTTTTGCTCAGTAATGAGTGTAAACAGCATGCTTATTTTCTGATACATTTTCAGGTCGACTGTGGCCACTAACTGCCTGTGGTTTTGTTGTTACAGCTCAGACACATTACTATCACATGTGGAGCAGCTGCTGCGGGCATTCATCCTGAAGATCAGTGTGTGTGATGCTGTTTTAAATAATAACCCACCAGGTAACCTCACTGATTATTATGCAAAGAGAAGTACATGACATACACCTACTGACCTCTGCCTATCACTTTTATATTATAGCCCAAACATTTTTCAATTGACTTGCTACTGTCTGTTCACTCTTGTTTCTTTATCATTTTGATTGACAGACCTTTTTCACAGCACAGTTTTGACTTCTAGGTTTGAAGATAGCTTGGTTAGGGTTAGGGCAGTGATTGGAATGTCTACCAGTCCTAGGAAAGGAGCCAGGATTTGTGTGTAACCTGAGGAGCGGTAAGCCTATAAGGTGTAAAGCCTAGTTCACACTACGTGATTTTAAGCCCCATTTGCCGCTTGGCAAGCTCGGCAACCTGTCAGGCTGTGATCAGGGCTAAATCAGCCATGGATCTGCGGTCGCCAGTCGTTATGTGTAAACTACAAAACCACTCATCAAAACGGCTTCCTGACACATTTCTGACACATCGCCGACGTCTGCCAGAAATAAAGCATGCCAAATATCTGGAGGAGTCGGCCAACTCGACATCCACATCCAGCCAATGAGAGCAGGCAGCTACATTTTCACTGCAAAACATGTTTTACTCCCCTCCAGCTCTCTCTGTAGCTCAGACAATCCTTCCTGCAGTACCTGCGTGCGCTAAATCCATTCTTTCATCCATATTTTTTTTGTCTTTATAATTGCTATCTTTATAAGAACAAACAGCTGTTTCATGTGGAGGTTTGCGTCATTTCCCGTTTCACATTTCACGTGTGTTTTCTTGACAAAACGTGGTTTGGACACCAGCATCAGATGAGTCCTTGTCAGCTCACCTTGTCACCGATCAGTCACGTCCCAAGACGGCAAGTTGTGTACCGTGAATGGCACGTCCATCGGCCGTCGCTGAAAGTCAGGTAGTCTGCACGAGGAATAATTCAGGGTATAAAATTGTCCTCGCTCCTATTCAAGTCCCCCGAGACAACTCAGTATTGAAAATACAACAGAGTCTTACTAAAAAAGCGTACAAGGAGGTCAGTACTTATCTGAGCTGTCCAGGGAGTAGAGATTTAGAAGAGGATCAAGCTTGAAATGAAAATGACTTTGTTAAGGAGATGATATGACATGTAAACAATATTCTGTTGGAAATAGGTACAAAGCATACACATTTTGTTGTTTTTGTATTATTTTTCTGTCACAGGGTGTTCATTTACAGTACTAGTACATACCAGAGATGCTGCTACACGCAACATGGAGAAGGTTCAAGTCATCAAGGTGAGGTTTTAAAACACTGCAAACCTATATATTAATTCATGATGTATGGCTGCTAATACTAACAGAGCAGCCTGTTTATTTCTTGGTATTGTAATCAGCAGAATTAGGCTAGACGAGGCGAGGCAAATGTATTTATATAGAACGTTTTCATACCCAAAGTAAACTAATAGTGCTTTACAGAGTACACAAGGAAAAGCACAAAAACAATAAAAACAAGCAGGAGCACATAGTTATGTAATAATGTGTAAACACTGATTAATTGTATACATATGTTGTGTCACATTTCTGCATTTCCCTCTTCAGGATTTTCCGTGGATAGTTGCTGATGAGCAGGAGGTCCATATGCAGGAGCCTAGACTCATCCCACTGAAGACCATGACATCTGACATAGTAAAAGTGAGCAGAAACATCCCCCTCACTAATAATATTATTTGTTCAAAGACAAAAAACATTGGTACCAAAATCAAGGTTTCACTGTTTTGTTTAGGTTATGTTTCTCTGTCTTAAACAGATGCAGCTCTACGTGGAAGAGAGAGCCCAGAAAACATAGGCCCTCACTCTGCAGTAAGAAGGGAATGGTACTGCCGTACGAGCCAACCTATGACGAGTGACGTCGAATTATGGGCGTTGTTTAGAAGACAGCCTACCAGAGCTGGAACAGTCAGAAAGAAACATCAGTTCTTAAACACATGGGATCATCAAGAAAGAGATGTGGATTGTATATGGTACATTATCCTGCATTTATTGATAAGGTTTGAAATGTCACACTGCGCTGACATTTCAGAAGAATCAAATCTGGCGCGGACAGTCCGCTCTCTGTTTTTTGATGGCATGCTATCCAAATATGAATGAATGTTTTTTATTTTATTGTCATGTACTCTGATTTATTGCTTCCAATGCAGATCTGTAGTGTAAAATTATGATTGAAATGTAGTAATCATGCAGTACCATGACAGTTTAATTCCAGAGGAAATGGAAAAGACCAGTATAACAATCAGCAAAATATCTGCGGCCAGCAGGTTATACAAACCACTGGTATCAGTTTAACCCTTAGCTCAATTGAATTTTCACCATAAAAAAATATTCAGTATCTGTTTCTCTTGCTCCATTTGAAGGACAGTGTTTTCACCCACCATGATGTCCCCAGAGCCATAGCAGTTGTGTGCATAGTGTCTATTATTGGACAGGGATGCAATGTGAATGTTTTGGGTGAGTCCCAGTGGAATAAAATGGACCTTGGTGTGATTTCTTGGTGTTGCAAATTTGCAACCAGAGATACTGTTCACTTCCATCGTTATGTGACAAAGTGAAACTTTTGATGTTGTGACAAAGGAACAGTTTCAATTTTTACTGCTGACACCAATGTGATTTGATATGTGAAAAAATATTAAATTGTAACAAAAATCTTTTTAAAGCACTAGCACTAGAAATCTCTGTCGTATTATAAGGAAGAGATACCAAATCACCCTGGTAACAAGCCAAACCCATTCTTCCATATGTAGTAACACTTTGCAGATGGCTGAAAGTCTTCACTGCTTCAACAGCACCACACACCAGAAGATATTTATTCACTGACCTCCCTTCAGAGAATGTATTAGTCCTTGTAACTACCATCTGCCAATGGGTAGGTGTTTTTACAGTTTTGTCTTTAACACACTGACATGCTTTTCAGATTACAAGAAAAAACGTCCAGAATGCTGAAGTTGAGTTGTAGCAAAATTTAATATTACAGTCAATTTCGCTCAGAGCCAAGTGATTGCTGTCTTTAGGTAACCAGCAAAGATCAGTATTCTCTGACGTGTCGGTTCTGGAACAGCAACTCTCTTAACTAGACATCTAACTTCACCTATTTCTCAAACAGACAGGGTCTTTTGAGCATTAGTTTGTCTGGACTGTCTGTTTAAAAATCATGTGATACCTCCAAAAAATGTCTTTGTTCAGCCATAGTGGTTACAGCTACTCAAAATGCACCACCTCTTGTGCAGCAGACAATAGTAGTAGACACTGGGTATTTAAATAACCAAATATAGAACATTTAGTATACAGGCTTTTGGCCATACTGTTATAGCCAGTCATGTCAACTGGTGACCAAACTGGGTCTTAAATTAAGTCATACATTAATACTCAAAGACATGAAATACTTGGGTCTACTTTGAGGTTGTGTGGTAAAAAACACTTTACTTAATTAAATGTAGCAATACCACAGTGTAGAAATACTCTGTTACAAGTAAAATAACAAAAAATATTAAATGTAAGCATCAAAATAATAAATAAAAATACAAGTAATTAAAACATCAAAAAAGTACTGATTATGCAGACTGGCCAATAATGTGCAGTAATTAATTATTTAAGCTTTTATAAGTATGCTGAAGGTGGTTCTTATCTTTATCATGTATACTGCCTAGTAGCTTGTGAATTTCAACAAAGGATCAATAAAGTCTTGTGGTGAGTAGGTGTCTTGGAGAGACAGCCGGTATTAAAGAAAGTCAATGTTCAAATGCATAAAACTGCAGAAGCTTAAAAAGCAAAGTTCACCAACCGTTCAGAACAAGCAGGAACAGTCAGACTCAAACAAGAGCAGAGGGCCTGGGTGATCAGGATGGAATGTCACTGAAAAAACAGACCAACTGTTGTGTGGATTAAAACTACACAATCATTAAATGTCTTCCAAACTCTGCACGCATCCTGAGCAAGTTAAAACCTCTAATGGGTTTGTCTAAACCATGACAAACTACCACTGCTGCAGCCCATAGTGATATCACTATCAGTGGTTTTCAAGGCATCTCTGAAAAAGTGGAACACACTTCTGCTGTATCGATACATAAGAATAAGTCTGCCTTACCAAAATAATGTAACACAGTTACCAGTTTGTAGAAAATTGTGTTTCGTGTGTTAGTTTCAGAAGGTGGGAAAGCAAATCACAAATCTAATGAATATTTTAAAAAATCAATGTTTGCTCTTGCAGCAGGAAGAAAAGCAGCCATCCAGGAATCAGAGACTCACATCAGACTGACTTGCAGGACTTTTGATGTCCAGCCTCCTGCAACAGTGGACTCTCCACGTACGACAGAAGAAAAATGAACCAAACCAAATGACTGCAGCATATTGATGCCACTCTCTTTGAAGTGCTTTCTACAGTGGTGATTGATTTGATAAAGAATGATTCACTCACAGGCTACAATAGTTCAATTGCTTGTTAACACAAAAAGCTAATCAGCTGATCGCATGGCAGGGACTCAATGCATCTAGGCATGTAAACGTGATCAAGACAACTTTCTTGCTTAAGTTTAAAGCAAGCATAAGAACGGGAAAAAGGGCATGTAAGTGACTTTGAACGTGCATGGTGATTGGTGACAGATGAGTGTGAGTATTTCAGAAACTGCTGATCTAATGGGATTTTCATTCACAACCATCTTCAGGGTTTACAGGGAATGGTGTAGACAAAAATGCATTGTTGATGTCAGCGGTCAGAGGAGAATGGGCAGACTGGTTCAAGATGACAGAAAAGGCAACAGTAACTCAAATAGAATATAATAGAATAAAGGCAGTTCAAAAGGCAAAAGGGGGTCCAACCTGGTACTAGCAAGGTGTACCTAATAAAGCAGCTGATGAGTGTCAATCCCTTGTCTACCTGTTTCCAGCTTGAACAAACTGACGTGCTTTTTCTCTTTAATATTTAGTTGACTCTGCTGATCCATGTTCGCACCATTGACGTTTTATCAGGAAAGCAAAAATGATTTAGAATAAATGTTATAAACTTTAATGATGTAGATATGATCTTAATGATTTAAACAAAATCCCATCAGAAATGGACATTTTACTTCTAATAATTACATGAATATTGAATTTGTGTAATTTCTTCCACAATAATATCAAAACTATATTTGATGTTTATATTTTTTGTGAGGCATCATTTCATCTCACCTCATCACAGCGGACTGGGATGCCTCTGTTTTTATGTTGACGTCCTTGTTCGAGTGATCATATTGCGCTCTGACGGCACTTTTGCAGTCTATGTGGGAACAGGCTGAGGTGAATGCGTATCATTATGTGTAGTTTAAAAAAAAGCTCACTTAAAGTGTTACTAAATGTGTTTAACACATTTAAAATTTTAAATGACTAGTCATGTCAAGTCAGTGTTTAATCAGCACAGTAATGAGACTGGTAAGCAGTGATGGGATGATGGGTAAGCAGAATTCAAACTATATTTAAATAATCATCATGTGTGCTCACAGTCAGTTACTGATGTCAGACTGTCATAAATCTATTGGTTATATTCCAGCTTTTGTCTTTTAGCTCGAATGACTCCTTTTCAGTGATAAAGGGCAATTTGAGATGTGTGTGGTTTGTAAGTCTCCAGTTTTACCACATTCAGTGCAGATACTGGACAGTAAATCAAAATTCTCCAGCTCCAGGGTTTTACAGGCATCCATGGGCCCTAAGGTACCCAGCAGGAAGACTGTGGTCTGCGCTTATGTCGGTTTTGCTGCTCTTTGCTCACTGCAGTGCCCGCTGGAGGTGATAGCTGTCAGTTCATTAACATGAACCTGCTGCCCCCTCATGGACAGGCAATAGACTCGTCACTGAGCCACTGCTACTTGTGTTTAACCATATGGCACCTATTGTATGTCTATCTGTCTTGGAAGAGGAATCCATGATGTGTTGCTTTTTTTTTGTGTGTGTGTATGTGTTGAGTTTCTCTTTATTCAGATCAAATATCTAAGAAGGTACAGAGGTAAAAGGTACAAGGTACAGCCTTGTGAATTTCTGGGCTGTATAAAGAAACTTCAAAGTCCTTTTCAGAGCACTGCCTATATTGCTGCTTTCAGACAACTTGTGCACAACTAATGCCAGCCGTCATTCAGAGTGTAAAGTATTTCCCATGGCGCAATTACCTCCATTATCTTGTTATGACTCAGGCTGCCTAGGCCCTCTACTGCCCCAACTCTCGGATGACCTTTGGTATGGTACAGGACACAAAACAGGCTTCTGCGTGAGCAAAGTTCAACACTTAGTCAATAGAAACAAACGGAGGAGCTGAGCTGATACTCCACGTTATTGAAACCCTGAGCAAGAATAATCACAAAATGTGGCTCTTGCATGTGTGATTACTTAATTAGACTTACCTCTGACATTTCAATTCCATATTCTTCTTTGAATCAAAGTTAGTACGATGTTATCCTTTATCACGTCGTTTCTTCCGACCTCCTACTTCATTCCTGGGTGGTTGACTCTAGAAATTAACCCACTGGATAGTTTACTTCAAGGTGAGCTCCTCATCCATTCATTTCCTCTACTGTCCACATTGCTACAGGCTGTTTCAAAACTGTACAGCTGGAATGTGTTATTGGTTGCAAATTCCGTGTTATGTGACCTGCAGGACTGGTAGCTGCATGTGGGATCTCTGTGTTACGGTCCCTGATGAGATTGGACTTATTTTTAGAGGAAAGGTGAGGAGGTGCCTTTAAACAAATCTGTACATGAAGATGAATTTAGTGAAACGTTGCATAAGCTGACCGATTTGACCAAAATACTCCTATTTCAGTGCTGGTAGAGATCCTTTATGTTTTCTTTTATTTCTTACTTGATTCTTTTCCTCACAACCCACAGCAGGAGTGATACAAATGATAAAGATACATCAAGCCAGAGGACGCCCAGTCATCAAAGAACTAAAACTGGACTTACTGGGATGCTCCAGTTTTTCTTTATGACTGGGCTGCTGGCTGTAGTAGGCTCCCGTGTTGCCTCCCTGGTGGTACTAGAGTTTTGTCTTCGAGGAGTCTCTGGATGGGTTACAGCTGGACCGGTAAGAAACAAATTACATAATAAAAATTATAACAAACAGCCCATCATCTGTTTTGTTTCATCCATCAGTTCTGTTCATATGCTCCTTTATTCCTCAGGAGTCCAGGAAATTTCTGCAGCAGCTGTTAGTTCAAAGCCAGTTCTCTCTGGGCTGTGCCCTGAGTTGCAGTTTGCATTTTCTCCACGAGGGGGCATCCCATCGCTGGTTATGCCTGCTCCTGGCAGCAGCGCTCAGCTGGTTCCTGGCTAGGCAGGCTTCACTCCTGCTGCACCATGTCATGACTCTGTACAAACTCCACAGCTCACAGCGCTACTGCGGCATTTGCATCTGCCTCCTCACATCAGGCCGCTGCCTATTTCCAATGCTGTGCAGGACTATGATTATTACTTTCTGTGTGGCTGTGGTGGCCGCCATATCTATCATCAATCAACACTTCCTCTCTGCAACAGAGGCCCTCAGGTTTTGGACACCACTTACGATCTGCTACACACTATTGGTTGTGTACATGCAGGGTGAGAAACATAAAATGGGAAACATTTATGTCAGAAATCACAGTGCAATGCTCATTAGACACTGGTCAATCTGCAGGACCTTCAATAATGCTAGGCCTTGTGATAGTATGGGCTTCTTCCCTCAAGACTGGTCTTTTTGTGGACCTTGAACTGTACACATTTTCACTAAATATTTCCCTTAAATGCTGCGTTTTTGTTCTGCAGAGGAACAGCACCGTCTGCCTGGAAGCCAGGCTGTCCTGAACACAGTGGTGGTGCGTCTCGGAGGTTTGCTGGTCCTGATGCTGACTGTTGGACGCTGGACTGACGTGCTTCACATCCTAATGTGTTTCCTGGGTGAGGCAAGCTGTCTAATCCCCACTATGGATCTACTGGATGCGGCATCCTCACAGGTCAGTGAGTCTCCCTGGAAGCAGCACACTGGGCCGAAAGCACTTTCTGTCCATCGGGACCCCAAAACTGGGGCAGAATATCAATGTGTTCATTAGACTAGGTCCCCACATGAGACTGAACTTCTCAAACTTGTATCCCAGGTGGAGAAGGTTTAAGATCCCCAAGACAGATTCAGGTCAAAGTATTCTCTGATTCAGAAAACGGAGCCTACTTTTTCTTTTACTGAGCAAGCCTGATTAAGTAGTTCAGAATTTAAAATAAAAGCATGTACTGTTGATACAGTGATTATAAATAAAGTTGCATTTTTTTGCATTTATGTTAATTAAATAATAATAAATAAACACCCATTGTGGGTTGAATCTGTTCTGAATATGATAAAGGTGGATAAACATTTGTTTAGGTGAAATTAACCATAAAGACAAAGTATAAGAATAAAGATTAAGTTGCCCAGACAAATGTTAAATGTAATATTATTAGTATTAGTATAATTAATATATTTTTGAACAATGATGACTATAATAACACCTTGAAGCGGTCAGTATATATTCTGACTATCTGTAGGCTATACTCTTCCTGGCCGGGAGCTTGTTTATACACTTAATTTGTGTTGTTTATGCATTTCATCTGTCATATTTGGTGTGTGCATATAGGATGAAGAGGATTTTACAGACTACGTAAAAGGAGAACATCGACAAAGACTACGGGAAAAAGAGAAGGAGCATCAGAGATAGCCACTTGGATTTTAAAATTTAGTGGCACTTCTTTTGAATGCCATTATTAGTCTAAGCCATATTAGGGCGACATCAACAATGAATGTTTTTGAGTGTTTTTTTTACATTAAAAAGTCCAATGATGCTGATTTTATGAATTCCATTTCGGAAAAAACAACCCAAAGCATTTCCAGCTCTTTAACCTTATTTTTCATTAAAAGCTTATTCAACAACCATGTGAAAAAGTAATATGACCCACAGTATAAACTGCTTCACATAACTTTCTTCCTGATGTCTTGAAATTTATCATTAAGCTCATTTACAAACCTTGCCAGGAATAGATTTTCCCGACTGTTACTCTCTTATGTAATTTTCTTTGTGATTGTCAGTTTATTAACACTCAGGTAACAAATGTGCAGTTTGGGACATTATAATAAGAGTATGTGTGACCTCTTGGATGAAGTGATAATTTGAAAATGTTTTGGCATGCCAGTTACTCTTGGAAGAGTAATTTTCTTTGCGGGGCCCCAGAGCCTAAGGCCATTGTAACCCTTTCCATGGCCTATTGCTAGATGAGGGTCAAAATTATTATGTTGCATGTTATGTTGCTATACTCAAGCTAGCTGGAAGCAATCAGATGATTGTAATTGTCCCACCAACTGGTGGGATTTAAGGAAGGGAACTCAAACTCACAGCTCAAGAATGTATTTAATGTCCATTATATAAATATATGTTTTATATATGTATAAAACAATGGAAGAAACATTTACTCTTTACCAGTAAATACCATGAACACAAACATATTCTGCAAAATAAACACAATTTTGTACATGATGGCTACATTTTGAATTTACATTTCATGGAGGGTCACAGAGCTCACATCGAGGTTTCACCATTAAAACAAATTCGTATTAAGCTATCACAAAGTGGATTGAATGCAAAAAAGAAAAACACGTTTATCAACCTTGACACAGCTGGCTATTTTCACCGGTTACGCACTAACTCAGAGCTGCAAACGTTAATAACATTAACTCCATCACAAACGGCTTAGACAAGGGGAAGACTACGTTTTTTATTTTGTATTATTTTGTTGGTCAGGTCAATTTTCACACAACGTAGCCTATGAGTCTATAAATATGATTCCGTTTTTGTCGTGTCTCTCCAGAGATTGTCTGCTTGAAAAGAAAAGGCAAAATGGCTGACGACAACGGTAGTGCTTTAAAGTCACACAAAATGGCGTTACACAAAGGAAAAGACTAGGTCACTTGTTATTACTCTGACCTTTGCTTCGTCTAAATTCTTGCGGACAAAGACAAAATAAAATAAAAAAAAATCAGCTCGCATTAAAGGATATTGGATTATAGCGTACTGACACCAAATTCGCTTTATAACACCGAGAGGCTTGGTTTTTTTTTTTATTTTTTTTTTTTTACAAAGGTGTGTTGGACTCGTTACCGCCTCGAGTCGAGCGTCGTCAACTAGCGATAAAGCCTAACTTCTTATGGCAATTTAGAAGACACACATTTAGAGTTAAATCCGTATTTTGACGCCGATGTTATGCCCATTAGATGAGGTGTCTTTATTGAGAGCTGTGGACTGACAGCAACATATTCCATTAAAGGGTTTTTGCTACACCAGTCCCGTCATTCCTGTCAAAAAAGGCGTGTGGAATTACAGTGGGCATATTAGCCTGACGGTCCAGTTCCCAAGATAATCCAAGTCTGAGGATCACTGAAGAGGAAGGATATTTAGTTTTGGTGTCTAGTCGATCCACCAACATAGGAAATTGTACTCCCATAGGTTTATTAGATTTTTAACTGAATAAAGTTCCACATCAGGACGAATTCGGTAGAAATAGGGAGGACGTTCTCCATAAGCACCCGAATATGGTGAAATTGCCCATTGAAATGACTGAGGACTTGTTGACACCTCCTCTGGAGATTTCCAGACCTTTCTGTTCTCATCTGATAGGCACGCTGGACGCATGCGCAGAGCAGTTTTGTGTCCCCTTGTTACCGCAGTTCCACGCAAGCGTACTTCTGCCTTTATTATGCATGCTTAATATAGTAACAAAAGCAGAATAATGCCGTAGTGTAGTAACAGGGCTTTTCTAAACCAACCTTTACTCCTACCTTTAATCGTTTTCTATAGCTAAACATTACATTCAGCAGACGGGTATTTAAACTGAAACTCATTTCATCCACCAGTTGACTGACAGATGTTGACCCACTGATTAGGTGACATATTTTTTAATCTACACCTTAAGCAAGTATCATTAAAATTGTACTTACAACTTTTTCAAGGAAAAGTGCATAAAAATAGTGCACCTTTTATTTCCCCCTCATAAGTGCTTATCACCACTGGTCTCTTTGAACCTTAGGACATGAGCCCAATTTCTCATGTTACTTATTAGCTTAAAACTCAGAGCTTAGACCAGGTCAAATATTTTGACTTAATAGGCTCCAAGCCATTTTGTAGCTCAGGAGTAGTAGCAAATTTGTTTATTTGTCCCGAAGACCGGTATAATAAGCAAAAGGCAGGCATATGTTAAGTGTAAAGCGTAATCAGACAATTATAGGCCTAATTATGTAATGGGTTCTATGGAAAGCTTTTGTTGTATCATGTCTATGGCTCTTCTGCTTAAACTGTGACAGGTTTTAGGTTTGTCTTTTGTGTCTAATAGACAGTAGGCCTCAGGCTACTCCTTATTTCACTTGTTCACTATGTTCAGGGCAGCAGTTCTGCATCCAATGGATGGATCGTGTTGGTGATACATAAATCACAAATTACATGATTTTCTTCAGTTCCCTAAAACTATAGGCCAAATAGTATGGGCTTGTGAGCGGAGTCTTTCAGTTTAGGTAACTATGGTAATTATTCTGTTTTGATGGTATTAGTCTGTTATTATACCGACAGTTGACAAATACAAAACATAATTAGTTTTTAAATATATATATCATTTCCTGTTAATTCTATGGTCCAAAAAGTACAGTTATGATAAAAATAGAGATTCTAGAATGTAATCTATTCTGTTGAAACTGCTCAGAGCAGCAACTGCGTGATTGAACTCTAATGAGATATCTATAGATTTTAACTTATGTCACAGCATAGTGTTCGACTGCAGCTCATCACAGCCTCAAATTTTGTTACTATTAAAATTCATAGTTGCCTATAACAAGCCCTTATTTCCTGTTTCCTGCAGGCTTAAGTTTACACGTTATGTGTCAAAATCTTCAACACAACCTTGTTAGAAATTACCTTCCATTCTTTTTGAATAGAGGGAGGTAAACTCTGCAAACCCTTCTATATGATCCAATCCTTGCATGCAATATGTTTTTACTGATGTAAAATGTTAACTTAAATTCTGGTAACAAATGTGGGCCCATTGCTTGGGGGGGGGTCTGTACATTGATAAAACACAATGTAGCCTATTACAATAACAAAACATTATAAAAATATAAAACTCAGGATCAATTAGCTTTACTTTATGCAAAGTGTCTCACCTTGCTGGACCCAACTAGCACTGATGGGATCCTCCTGTAAGTCAAAGCTTCTCAGATGTCAAAGCACCTTCATTCAACCAGGGGTTTTCTCACGCATGCGCAATTGCAGGGGACTGTCTCATCGGGGAGAAAAAAAGAAGTTCACACACAAAGCCACGCCTGCGCGGTGTGCCTCTCATTACAAGCGAAGTTGCTGCATCTTTTTAGGAAGCTACATGCTTTCTTTCGACACCCAAAGGTCGCATGGTGTCAGGGGCGCGCCTAGTCACGGGAACAGTCCGGAGCGCGTTCATGAGGTGCAAGATCGCGCTTTAACAGTGAAGAGTATCAAACAGCGTGCGGGGATTCAACCTAATGGTTTACATTGGGTCACAACGACCAGTCCATGATTTGCGCCGAGGATTTTTTTTTTCTTGTCCGGCGTTTATTTTGCAAACCTTTTCTTTTTTGCACAGGAATAAACTGACATAGCAAACTCATCTGTATGATAGGGGAGCAGGAGCACACAGTATGGTCCGGGAAACCAGACATTTATGGGTGGGAAATTTACCCGAAAATGTACGAGAAGAGAAAATCATTGAGCACTTCAAGCGGTGAGTAGAAACACTTATGAGCGACGTGTGTGTCTGTGTGTGTGTGTTTTGTAGTGTAACGACGAGTGCACGGCCAGCATCTCTCCGTTGTGTCACATTTTAGTGAAGTCGGGATGAAGCAGGAGGTTCCCCTGTAGCAAAGTCCCATTTGGCAACTGTGCTGTCAGCTCTCCATAAGCAACAACATTGTGCTGCAATTCAGATGAGGTTTAAAAAAACGGCTAGCACGATTCAACCACCCAGCTAGCGGACATATGGTTTTGCCATTTTGACACGGATAGGCTACTAACTTGTAGGCAAGGTGATAACTTCGCTTGTCCTTTCATGTACCAGGTAACCGTTTGGCTTTTATTAAGGAGCCTATACTTTCCACCTGGTGACATTAAAGAAAACACATTTTCTACAGCGTTAGCAGGTAACGACGGAGTGTCACTGTAAACAAACTTCAGCCTAACCTGGCGAGCTGCTAGCTTTGTACATGCTGTGCATTTACCAGTCTGCATCTTTGGCAGACAGTATCAAGTCTATTGCCGTGTTTTGTGGTGCCTGAGCGTATCAGGGACCCGGTGTTTCATTTGACTCTGTCTGAGTTTCTCAGGTCACTGCTTCCAACCACACCTGTACACAAAGTATGGTGGATTAGGTGCATCTATGTATCAGAGTGCAGTGTAGTTGTTGCAATAACCGGATTAATTTTTTTAAATCCAACAGAAGTCAGTGAAACCTAAAAGGTGACGCGACATCACGCCGCCTTCCACGCTGCCTGCAACATTGTTGCAAGCTGGCTGTGATTGAACAGGGTGCTCTCTGTGTTAACTGATATGCAACATTGCAACGTCGTAGTATGCTTCTGTGTTTACTTTGTGCGCGCATGATCACAGAAATGGTGATCTTTGCCACATTATTACCGCGTTGCCTTCCCCAGCTTCGGGCTTGCACAGCCTGCAGCGTGATCTGATTCAAGGAAAATCAGACAACACATCGGTCATTTTAAATACTATAGGCTACTCTAACTGAGCTCCGTTTGTGCTTTTTTGTTCGTGCAATTGGAGCAGCCCGGACCCATGCACCGTTTGTGGGCTTTTAGCTCTTTGTTGTCTTCCTTGGACGGAGGAAAAAAAAATGAAGCTACATATGACATTTTGTGCGGCGCTCACGGCTGTCTGCGCGCTCTCCCCTCTCTCTTCCCTCGGCTGTCAAGGAAATAACAGCCCGCCTCTCCGTCCATATGTGCCGGAGCAGACTGCTGAAAAACATCATAGTCTACCTATAAGAACTACAATGCCTTCTTTTACTGTGTAGGCGTCGGCATATCGACCAAAAGCTGCTAAATTACCAACATGAATCACAGCCTACATGTCTATTTAACAAAATTGTACCCGAAAGGCACATTTTTTTCCCACAGCATACCTCCAAAATACGACGGTGGGAAAAAAATAACTGATATTAATTTGATGCTTTGCACTCTATTGGTCTTATTTTTTTACGTTACTGATGCAGTGAGTGAACTACAAGTATGGTTCTGTCTGATTCCTGCAGCCTTGCACAACGCACAATAATAGGCTACCTATATGCCGTTTTATTTATATTAGCCCGGGATATAATGTGCGTAACGTTATGTTTAGGGGGGATGGTGACTGGCATGTTATTGCAGTAGCGGCAGGGAGAGTGTGTTGGCGAGTGCTTTTTAGCGTGCTGCCTCAGCTCCAGCCTTAAACCCAGAGGTAGTCAGAGTATGCAGGTGCATGACAGCCCAGTGTGTGATAGAAGTCATTGAAGATGGGGGACGGCGGAATGAGTAAGCACTGTGAACAGCTTTTATAAAATGGCGTCGGAGGCTGTTCAATGTTGGGAACGGCATGCCAATAAATTTATGAGCACCCTACTGTCTCTGTCGGACAGCGAAAATACGCTCCCGAAAGATAGTTGGGGGTGGGGGCGCCCAGTGCATAAACACGATAGCAGGCTCTGTAATCTCAGACCGTGCTTGTACATTTTATGAAGGCTAATAGACTTCCCATCAGTCAATTCAACCATCACTTAACGAGGTATTCGCAGGCTTATTAAGGAAACAATAGCATTCTTACTCTCATATACCTCTATTAAAAATCCTATTCCTGTATCTTGTGCAGTTATTTTTTTTTAAAGTAAATGTCATATTAAAAAAATAAAAATTGCACCACAGTGCTTTGGTTTTACTAAAACAGAAGAAGCACAAACATGTAGATTTCTTTTAACTCACTCAGTGAATCAGGAAATGTGACGTTTTGTTTTTATATGTTGCAGAACCTCATCTGTATGCTTTCCAGCTGTGCTTTAAGCTTGACAGCACCTTGCCCCTAGAAAACATGCTAATGTTCGAAAATATATGCATTTATTAACATGCAGTGTGCCAAGGTTTCAAGTCCAGTTGCTGGGTTACTGTTGCCATTATAAGAAACTACCACAGGGCAGTAAGCAAAGCCGCCATACCTCCCACCCTTCACAGACAAACACACACACACACATTGACACATTTGAAGTTAACACTGTGTAATTTGAGAAAAAGGCGTCATCATTTGGGAAATTGCATTATTTTTCATTAAGAATTCAAAATGAATGACTGATGTAACGTGGTTGCATTTAAAAATGTCACCGTCTTGTTTTTTCTCGTTTTCTTTTTAGATATGGACGTGTGGAGAGTGTCAAGGTCCTGCCCAAACGAGGTTCAGAAGGTGGAGTCGCAGCCTTTGTGGATTTTGTGGACATTAAAAGTGCTCAGAAGGCTCACAATGCTATCAACAAGATGGGTGACAGAGACCTGCGCACTGACTACAATGAACCAGGCACAATTCCTAGTGCCGCGAGGGGGCTGGATGATAGTCTATCCTTAAGCTCTCGTGGCCGGGATGTATCAGGGTTCACAAGGGCGGCAGGGGGGGCTGTGTATGGGCCCCCCACGTCGCTCCACAGCAGAGATGGACGCTATGAACGCAGACTAGACGGGTAAGTGGACAAAGTTTCTCTGAAGGCAGGGGGAACCGTGTTTTCTGATAAACACCTTACCTCCAAGCATCTTCCAACCATCTATTCATTTACTTGTTTGGGGGGGAGAGGAGAAAAAGAGTTCATGCTCAAAAATAAATCTTATAGGGATCCCCTCTAAAGTCCTCAGAGCGCAGCCAGCGCTCTTGGATTCGTACTTGCAGGTAGACAGCAAGATATTCCCAAAGTGAGAGCATGTTTGTGCACGTGTATCTGTTACTGAAAAGAATAGTCAGTAGTTTAAATGGCTGTTTGGGATTTCTTTGTGAGCTTAAACATCTCTATGAGGTGGAATATATCATTTGCGGAAAATGCGGGGCTAAGATTGGATATCGTAAAATTTCCCAGGATTATTGGAGATTGCTGGAGAGAGAGAGAGAGAAGGAGAGAGAGAAAAAGAGAGAGTGGTCCAGCGGCCATCCCTGGGATTCCCCTAATCTGGAGTTACGTGCCCTGCTCGGTGGATTAAAGTCACCCTTTTTTCCTCATGTAACAAAACAACCAAGAGCACACATTATATGTATAAGACACCATTGTTTGGATTAGTCTAATTTGGTTTTCAATAATCGTGCACACCTCACGGAGGTGTACACTTCTCTCGCGGGCTGGAGTCATGTGGATAACCTACACAGGATATTTATTCCCATCTGTTGGATTAATACTGGCCAGACACCTTAAGGATATGCTGTCATGCTAAAGGTATGGGTTGCTTTCTTGGTTCCTTTTGTTTTTTTGTTGTTTTGTATTGGATTATATCTAAAATCAGGGCATTACTATTTGAGTGCTGGGAGACCTCTACTGGTGAGCCAAATCAGTAGAGACAACAAAAACAAGTGAGCAAATGACTTTTTTTTTTCCTACCTTATTTTTGTGGAGATTATTTTTACTTTTACGACTGAGACTTTCACATTTACTGAGGACCAACACGGACTATGTTTGGATCATACAATTCAAAAGAAGAAAGCTGGAAATTGAGACTGGAAAGTTGCTGTTGGAGATAACCTACCTCATATCGGTGGATTACCTGCTCCTTTCCTGGATGTGGAACTATAACTAAACCTTGGATACAATCGCATACAGAATCTGAGAATTAAGTTGCGCCCAAGAACCGCATTTCTCATTGATTCCGGGTTTGGACTGCATGAAGGTTCTTCTGCTTGCTGAGGAGATAGACCACAGACATGAACATCCATGAGCTTCAAAACCGTAATGAATGTTATCCACTCTGGGAATGAATGCAGTGCTTCTATAAACAAGACTCTGGATTACCACTAAGAGACATAATCTTTATTTGTAATCTGTCATGGACAATTTTCCGTCCCTCTGTCAAAGGAATTTGACTACTTTGCTGCTGTGCACAGTGTGACCAGTGGAACGTGCAGGACTTCACAAATGAATATGTAAGACTTAATTTTTCCATCATTTCCATTATCACTGTAGGGGGAATCAATGATTCAGTCAAGACAGACTCCTGGATATCCTGTTTTACTGGACTCAATACTGCAATACTGCCCCCCCCCCCATGCTTGGATGGATATATAGACTGGATGGATATATAGACTCAAATTGACATTTTCCAGCATACAAAACATCCTAAGCTGGATCCGTACAAGGCAAAGTTTGTTTTCATCAGTTTAATTAAAACAGACAGTCCAGCTCGTCTAAGTAGGCTACATGAGGTCCCCTGCCCTGAAGACGAGGATTACATTTTCTAACGTGAACAATTTTGCTTCAATTTTTTTCCCCCCTCCGCCCAACGTTTTTGCCCATTTTTTTTCTGCTCACAAAGTTCTGTCTCCCTATATTGTATTTGGAATTATAGGTCAAGTTACCACTCTCTCAAAAGGTTGGTATGTCCTGCCCTGTGTATTTTAGCTGTCCTCTCTAACCCCCTAGTTTGAACCCCTGTCTCTCTCCATTTTCCCCACTAACAGAAGTAGCTGGTACATAGACTGTTACCTGTGTGTCTATGTGCAGAAATCTGAACCTTACCTTGTATTGTTTTTTTCTTTCTCTCCCTCTCACCTGACCCCCACCTTAAGTTCCTGTCCCCTGTTCTCCTTATAATGAATATATCCAAAGTGCAGCTGTAATTTATGATGAGTGATAAAAGTTAAAAAAAAAGCCCCTTCTTAATTTACAACATTGTGTTAATATAACACTGGGCTGTGGAATTTTTTTTATAAAGACTTAAATGATCTGAAGACTCAAAGATTTGTCAGATATTCATATTTACGTGCCGTGAAAAGCTGTTTGATAAAAGCTGCGATAATAACAAATAAAATAGGAGTAAAAAATAAGGATCGAAGGATACAATTACAAAGAAATTACAAACAATATAGATATATTGGTTTTTCTGCTTTCTCTAAAAACCAGCAATACAGAATGAAATAATTATTAAATTAACATTGTAGATGGCTTCTAATTCACGCTTTTTCAAGATCAAAGTTTAGCATTTGTACATGTCAGTATTTTTTACTGTTAAAAGGATTAGTTGATGAATCATTAAACGAATATAAATCAAGAATTTTGTTTTTGTTTAATGATTTAAAATAAGAATACCAAGCATTGGATTTTCTATATTTGTCTGTATGTCATTTTATATTAAATATCTTTGAGGTTTCGACTGTCGGTTGGACAAAAGACAGTTTAAAATATCACCTTTAGTTGTGGGTGAAAAACTTTGACAAAAGCATTTCATAGACCAAATCATTGATCGATTAATTAAAACATATCTGCAAATTAATCAATAATTATTAGTTCCAAACCCAGTATCTTTGGTTCCTGACTTGCAGTATTAAAATATCTGTAGTTTCTTTTTATATGGGACATTAATAGAATATGAAAACTGTATAACCTGTCACAGGGTGGAAAATCAATTTTTTTTCTTAAGCTTAAACTCTTGACGAATATAACACATTTAAGATTATTTTTGTAGCATTTCAGTCTTATTAGATTGGATCGTAGTCACAAGAAATATACAATCCCTGACTGGATTTAAATGTCTATGTAGGGTTAGTCGATAAAACGGTAATTGCAGTGAGATGGTAGAAATTTGCCAATAGTCAGATGTTTCTCTACCATTTATATTGTGGTATCTATGCCTTTTAATTTCTATTTGTTTTAGACCACAGGCGATGTTGCAAATCAATTAGCAGGACTAATTCCTAGCAGTGCTGGGTTTATAAAATTGTTGCTTCAGTTTGATGGATTACCTTGACTTGTCAGGTATTTAATTTACTGTATTAACCAAAAGCAGACATTTGAATTTCATCATTATATAGTTTTAATATAGTTTTCAGTTGACTTTCCAGAAAATGTACTAACTATATCACAGTATATATCATGACAAAGCGCCATGGTTTATGTTTTAGCCTGCAAGGACAACAGAAGTCTTAGTCTGCATGGCAGAAGGATATTTAACAATAAACAACTTATAATAGTTTTGGAAGATTAGAATTCAATTAATATATTGGCCCCCACATGACTTAGCCTCCCGTAAGGCGTCTTTTTAGCATGCTGCTGGAATGCATCCTTATAATTATGCTGTTCACGTAATCCTAAAAAGAGTTGATGTGCTTAGCATGCACCAGAGCAGGCTAATAATCAAACACTGATGGAAAATTTGCCAAAAAAGTCTTCCTGAATTATCTTTAAGCTCCATGAATAATGTAGAACCTATTTTGTGTAAAGTGAAATTGAAGGCTATCTATTGAGCAGTAAGCCTGCGCCACCAAATTAGCATTTTCGAGAGCATCTAGGGGTCATGGTAATCCATCACTTTCACAGCAGACATCGTTATGCCATAGATGTTATTCATGAGTCCGGCACACAGATGATTAAATCAAATAAGCAGAAACAGAGTTTGCCCCTCACCCTCTGTACTTCATGTATAGTGCAGTGAAATACAGACATAGTGCTTGTCTCCTAAACTAGTTTATCCTTAACATCCAGTAGACTACATGCATCTCATGCAGTCTGTTGTTCTCGTGCCCCATGGCAAATGCCTTGGTGGAAAGGCGTCTATTTATGACCTAAAAATAATGTTAGTGTCTGTAGGTTACATTTATGTCAGAAGTTTTACACTGATTTCCCCTGATTGGCCACATAACTTAATTTGGTCTCTAAATTTTGCTTGGTTAAAAAAAAAACTAAATCATTTACCTGGCAAGGGATTAAATAAATATGTTTGGTTGGGGAAATCATCACAGGGTTAAAAGCTTAAGTCAGTCAATCAGTCTTCTAAAGTATGGTAAATAACATCTGAGTGTGAATATGGACCACATTTTGTGAGGTGTACGGGTCAGATTGGGCATTTTAAGAAACTTATCTTATGGATTATTTAACAGAATGCCTTTCAGGACACCACAGGGTGTCAGAGATTCAGAGGAAAACACTGGTTCATACATCTTCAGAGAAATGGCAGCAGCCTCGTATTAATACCTTGTGTAACCCTTGTTACCTGGTTTCTAAAGCTCAGACTATGATGCAGACCGCTCATATCAGTAATTATTTTGCCTATGGAAACTCATATATGGTATTTGGGTCCTTTATATGTTTGGACCCATTTCCCTATCAACTAGAATACAATTTCCTAAATCATCCAAAGCAACTAATCTTATAGGGATCCCCTCTAATACACTGCTGCGGTTGTACGACACAAGCTGTGAATTCATAAAACTAGTATTACAAAAAGCCTATAAAACATGTCGATGAAGGAACTAATGACAAACATTTGCTTGAGATTGAAAACAAAAAGCACTGCTCACCCTTTTTTCACAGTTATTAAGAAAATACTAACAAAAGGCTTTTAACTTCTCAAGCCAGCAAAATATGGATAATTTGGAAAATTTACATCTTTAAATAGTCAATCAAAACATCTCTGATGGTCCATATCAATCAAAGATCCAAAAGGTTTGGATGCCTCTATCAGTTATCAGCAAGGAATATTTGTAAAGCCGGCATATCGAATTGGTTGGAATATTTTCTGTGAACATTTATTTATTTCAGATTAATGTCACCCTGCAAGGAGACAGAGCATATCATTTGTTGAAATTTAGGTTGTAGTTATGTGACACCTTCTTTTTTTTTATTTTTTTTTTTAAGACAGTTGTTTCAGCCATGCTTACCTTCATTGAAAGTGGACAGGAAATATTGGGGAGGGGAGAAGTAGGCTGTGAGCGTCTGAAAAAGGACTTTTGTCCCTGTCCAGATACAAACCATGGATGTTGCAGTTAGATGAGGGTGAGATGCGAGGATTAGAACAGTAGTAGCTTCTCAGCTGTATTCATTTTTGGTTACTTCATTATTACATTACCATTAGGTAAAAAAAGCTTTGATATCTAGGATTATAGGGTAGGATATAGGGGCATATTTACATTAGTCATTCTTTTCATTCTTAGCTAAAGGTCGAATAGCAAAAACATGGAAAATCTGGAACATAGGATTTTCAAGAAACTTTTTCAAATAGTTTATATCTGAAATGTTTGCCATTAAAATCCAGCTTAATATTTTTCTGTCCTCTTGATTAAACTGGACAAAGGGGAAAAAAACATAGTCTTGTATTTTAATGAGGGTTTGTAACTATAACTATATTAAACCGTATTCTTCCCCTGTGTTGGAACATCATGGCTAATTTGCTGATTTATAATTTGATCTGAATTCTAACAGTGGTAATTGCTGTCCTGTCTCGCTCATTACTCGGAGTTGGGTAATATGACTGCCGTAATGACACAGTAGTCGTATTACCAAATTAAATTGTGATTGCTTTATTCAGTAAGAAGATGTTCAGGTCTGAACCAAATGTCCTTATTAGCACAGTTTGTAATGCGCATCTTTTTAAAATACGCTTCCAGTACCCTTTTTCAGGAGAACAGATTTTGTATCATTGTAAACAAAAGACTAAATCTTCAACGAGGCCTCCCGGATAAATGATAAAACGCCTTAAAAAGTTTTTGCAATGTTGCTAGATATCCAGAATGACTTGACAATATATAAAGGATTGAATCTCTCATGTAACTCCTCTCTAAGTAATCCTGTTATATCCTGCAATCAAACTTTTCAGTAAGCTGCAGATTTATTTTCTATTGAACACTGAATGCATGCCTTTTGCTAAAATCTCTTCTGTGTCCTATGTTGACTATATTTTGAATATAGTGTGTTGCATTTTACAGTAAGGTATACTAGTTTTATATTTCTCTGTGATGCTTGAACTGGGAAGCTGTTGCATGAAAACACATCTGCATTTACAGAAAGGCAGTTTTTAACGAAACAAGCTGAACGCTTGTGCTCACACCTTCTAAGTTAATTGAAATGGGGTTTGTAGAAAAAAGGAGGATCTGATATATTTCACATCCGAGTCATAAACTGTTGAGACTGAGAAAACATGTAAAACTTGATGCTCAGTTGTCTTACCCTGTTATTCAAATCCCTTTGTCTGCCAGTCTGTACTCTGGGAAATAAGTCTATTTTAGATGCATAAAACCACCCTTCTTAAAACACCCATGTGTCTAACTAAGGGAAACCCACTAGACACACACATAATTTTGTTTGTCCACTGTATGATGCTAGCAGCTTTCTTCAACATCTTAGATGCAACTGTATTGTGATGTTGTTGTCTCGTCCTGTTTGTTAGGACGGCAGAAAGTCGGGATCGGGCATATGATCACAGTGCCTATGGACATCATGAGCGTCCTGGTAGCAGTTTTGACCGCCAGCGGCACTATGAAACAGACTATTATCGTGATGCAAGAGAGAGGACGCTAAGCACAGCTGGGGGGAGCGGGTCTGGTACCTCCAGTGGAAGTGGTGCAACGGTGTCGTCGGGAGTCAGTGGAACTATCGTTAGCGCTGTTGCTGGCAGCACAGGAACAGGTGGATCCGCAGTGGCCACAACGGGAGGAAGCGGAGGATCTGCATCCAGCGGGGTCGGCTTTTACCGCTCACACAGCAGGAGCCCTTGCCGTTTTGAGGCACCGGAGCCTCGCTATGAGTCTCGTGCCAGGGAACCCTTTACTTTGGCTAGTGTGGTTCACCGGGACCTTTACCGGGAGGACAGGGGTCGGCGCGGGGAGCGCTCGTATCGCCACAGTCGTAGCCGGTCTCCACACTCAACGCATTCGCGAAATCCCTCACCTCAGAGACTGGCGAGTCATGCTACCCGTCCTCCACGCTCCCACAGTGGGTCAGGCTCTCGCAGCCGCTCCTCCAGTTCAGACTCAGTCAGCAGTACCAGCAGCAGTACGAGTGGCAGGTGAGTGAGGCTAATCTGCCTGTCAAGATTTCTACCCTTGTGTATTGCTGTTGCCTTCCTTTGTGGACCCAGGTCTTAAACAGGTGCTAGGCAGAGGATAGAGTATTTTGATAACAAAATCTGCACACTGAATAATGCTTCAAGTGTTTGTAAAATGTGTTTCACAAAATGAAATGGTACATGTTTAAGCCATTTACTTGAAATTTTATGTACGGCTTACCTGAGTCTGGGACAGTTGGTAGCAGGATGGAAATTTTATTTTTGATCATTTAAATAGAATTGCTGAGATGATTTTAATTCAGCACAGTTTTCCTCAGATTAATCAAAAATGTGTTCATGTTGACTACTCAATATTTTGCAAAGCAGGAAAACCACGTCACTGGTATACATTTTGTTCCACTCAGCAAAACCCACAGTGGAACAAATCATAGAACATGTAAGTGTGGCTGAATTGGATTTTCCCCTACGTTGACCTCTGGATCCAAATGAGTCTGTCTATATGGGGAAATTAGTATTCACTTATATGTTCCTGTAATAATTTGTGCATAATACTGTCTTTTTAAACATAATGCAATTTTCTCAACATATATCAGCTGTACGGGCAGTATTGAATTCTGCAACTGTTTTTTACAAACTTGTGTGTGCATTTAATTCCCGTCACTGGTTAGTGGGGACTCCTATCAAGAACATGTTGCACAACATCCCTCAATGCTGAAGCTGCGGTTTATAACATTAACTGTTTCAAGATATATCTCCTAATACCGTGTCATTATGTCTGTTTCTCAAGCAGCTACTGTCTAATTGTGTTTCTCAAAGACGATCAAAGCATTTAAGGGATCGCTAGCAAAACTGACAGAGATGCAGATGGCTGACCAGGACAGCATCTCGTGTGGTAGTCAAAATAGTGGTAAAAGAATCAACATCCTCAACAACATGGCCAAACTTCACTTTCATTGCTGCAACGAGAGGCTTGCTTTTTCTGTTGTCAATATATGAACAAGACACCGTACGTGCACCCTGTCTTTGACATGTACGGGCAAGGGTGCCACCTCGAAAGATGACATCACTTCGAATTACAAATCTTTCATTGCATGTGTAGATTATTTTCCGATAGGAGTCAAAGCCTGGAAAATGACCTTTGTCGCACAGATGTAATGACACATTTTTGAGGCAATTAAGATTTGATCTGAATTGATTTACTACTGCAGTTCATACTTTGGATTAAGTTAAGGTCCACTTTACTTCTTGCCAAATGAAAACTCTTCTTCAGTAGGACTACACTGTGCTTAATCACCAAGCAGTTTCAGCTGTCTTGCCTTCATCATGGGGGGTGTCTGAGGTTGTTTCTGGTTTCCTTATATATAATCCATTAATCTGTCTTGCGACCTATACATCACCATAGATACTAAGCTTAAAAACATCACCAGCATAAAATAGATAGTATTTAAGTAAGTTTATAAGTTTAAAATTATAGTAAAAGTTCTTTAGGAGTAAATTAAGACAAAACTGTAGGCTAGTTAGGTGTAACCTTTGGTGAATTCATTTGAATACAACAGCTATAACTAATGCCATAATTGCACTGCTTGTATGTAATTAAGGTGTTTTCCATGGCATGCTGTGTTTTAACGCCAGTTTTGCAACCAAATGTTATTCTTCACAAACAGTGGCTGTCAGTTTTGCTATCCCAGTGCATCAGGTCTTAGCTGTGTTTTGAATTTGACATGCTAATTTAGCTGTTTTTGTGCTGCATTTATTGCAATGATAATCATGTCCAAGGTTTTGTACATGTATTGCTTTTTATTAGTTGATTTGGCTTGTTTTTTGCTAACTGTACAAGGACTGCATAAATAACAAAACGTTGGGATTGCGAGTGACCATCGGATTTACTCCACTACGTAAATTCACCTCACTCCTCTCCAGTTGTTAATTTTTTGGTTAACTGCATCACCTTTGGACACGGCAGAGTCCACAGCTCTGAACAACACGCAGCGACACATGTGGTTTTGAGGAGGTAGCGCTATGGGGGGAATTTCAGGAGACGGCTGGTGTATTTTTCTCACTGCCTACCTCTGTGTACGGGTAATGGCTCCCCCCCTCCGTGAGATCCAGTTGGAACTGGAAATTTCTGGCCAGTGCTGGCTGCCTGCCCACTCCCACAGGCCAGGCTCCGTCAGCAGCACTTCCGGGAGTGTCTGAGCACAGGAGGAGAAAGTGAGAAGGAAACAAACAGCAGAGGGCCTAGAAAGCTGAGACAGGCATGGGAATGGTTTGAGAAAAAAGGCGCACGAGGCAGCCGTGAATTTCTCACTGACGTGCAAATATGTCTTTATTTTTTTAATACTTTTTAAATGAACCAGATATAATTTGGGGGGGGGGAGGTGGTTGGTTTTCTCCCCTTCAGCTGAGCGACATTTTTGAAATTTTGAAACTGGAGACAGACACGTTCACAATTAAATCTCAAATGTGTGCATAATATTACCTGTTTAATATATGTAATGGGATCCCTTTTTCTTGTCCTGCAGTTCGGACTCTGCTGCAAACTAAATTTTGTCACCTTTTTGTGTCCTGTCAGTGTTTATAAAGATCATATTTGCTGTTGACTGTGCATGGAAGTATAGCTTTTAGCACATATAATGTATGATTTCTCAGAGCATGTAGCACAACAAAATGATAAATCTCTTTGAGTTTGTTAAAATGTGTTTACAGTACACTTATAATAACAATTTGTGATTTTATTGAGGGGATAAATATAATATAAGTTAGATTCTTAAGTATTACTAGGCATGGGGTAAGGGTAAGCTAAGGCAATGAGTTACAGTTACACAAAAGAAACACCTTTTTATCATACGTCTATAATAGCAGTTGGAGAGAAAACTGTGCAGGCTGCAACATCTTAGGTCATCTTCCTCTTTTGCTACAGTGATTCTAGCAGTAGTTCCAGTGATGACTCGCCGGCACGTTCTGTGCAGTCTGCTGCTGTTCCTGCACCCTCAGCACTTCCTTTATCCTCCCTTGACAAGGATGAACCACGTAAAAGCTTTGGCATCAAGGTCCAAAATCTTCCTGTGCGCTCTACAGGTTAGTTAGAATGCGTTCCTGTGGTGTGCGAGCTCATATACCTTTTACATGAAGAGATAGTGGTGTGTTGAATTCCTGTGTATCCCTCAAGATATTGAAACATATTTATTAAAAATAGCTACCATTATACTTGGTCTTTTTTTTTTTTTTAAGAATGCATACTTCAAATATTTCCAAACATTTGATCTCTTTCCTACAGATACGAGTCTTAAGGACGGTTTGTTCCATGAATTTAAGAAACATGGAAAGGTCACATCTGTACAAATCCATGGAGCTTCAGAGGAGCGCTACGGGCTTGTCTTTTTCCGCCAGCAAGAGGACCAAGAGAAAGCACTTGGGGCATCAAAGGGGAAGCTTTTTTTTGGCATGCAAATTGATGTCACAGCCTGGAATGGCCCTGGTAAGTTATGATCTTTAGCTGTATTGCAGCAGAAACATAATTACTGGCAAAACGCAAGGTTCCATTGAGCACTTATTTTTTTCAGAGACAGAAAGTGAGAACGAGTTTCGGCCCTTGGATGAGAGGATAGACGAGTTTCATCCAAAGGCCACACGGACATTATTCATAGGAAACCTAGAGAAGACCACCACTTACCACGATTTGCTTAACATCTTTCAACGCTTTGGAGAAATAGTGGTAGGTTAATGTTGTGAAATGGTTGAGAATCAGGTTGTCTGCAGTGGTTACCACGCTACACAGTTTGAAATGACCAGGCTTACTGACTGCATATTTTTATCTTCATTATCCCCAAAGGATATTGACATTAAGAAGGTGAATGGAGCCCCGCAGTATGCTTTTCTACAATACTGCGACATTGCCAGTGTCTGTAAGGCCATAAAGAAGATGGACGGCGAGTACCTTGGTAACAATAGATTGAAGGTCAGAAATATGTTAATTTAATTTAAAATTGTACCTTCATACCACATTCTTGTTTTTCACAACCAAACTGTAAGTTGTTTTGATAAAATAATTGCAATCTGACATTTCATCCTTTCTTTTTCAGCTGGGCTTTGGAAAGAGCATGCCAACAACATGCGTTTGGTTAGATGGATTAGCATCAAACACAACTGAGCAGTTTCTTACTCGTCATTTCTGCCGCTATGGACATGTTGTCAAGGTAAGTCTGTTTATTTTCCCCCTTCATAGTCGCCTATTGTTTACTTTCTGGCACCTTGGGACTCTATTTTCCTCTGTCTTCCGCAGGTTGTGTTTGACAGAATGAAAGGAATGGCACTTATCCTGTATAACAACATTGAATATGCACAAGCCGCTGTCAAAGACACAAAGGGGTGGAAGATAGGGGGCAGTAAAATCAAGGTAAGTGAAACAAAGCTTTACTCTGAAATTTTGCACCTTAATGTTTTAATGTAATGTTTTTTTCAATGCCTGATGGGCTGTAAAACCTCCCTATTTTTTTTTTTTCCTCAGGTGGATTTTGCCAATCAGGAAAGTCAGATGGCTTTCTATCGTTCAATGCAGGCATCAGGGCAGGATATTCGAGACTTTTATGACATTCTCTCTGAAAGAAGGTGTGTGTACTTTGCTTTGGGAATAATAATTTTGTCTCAAAACTGTCTAATATTAAACCTTACATTTTTTAAATTTTTGAGGCCAAAGTATGTTGAAATTACAACTTGCTTTTTTTGGGTTTACTTTGCAGGGATGATCGACGAACTCAATATGAGTTTCAAGCAGAAAGACAATATTATGAAAATGTACGAACACCAGGAACATATACTGAAGATCCACGTCGTAAATACCCTGGAAGAAGTCGGGAGTTCTACAGTGAATGGGACCCATATCAGGGAGATTACTATGATCCACAATACTTTGAAGATCCCCGGGAATATCGAGAATACAGAGCTGACCCTTATGAGCAGGACATTCGTAAATACAGCTATTTGCAACGGGAACGAGAGAGAGAGAGGGAGCGCTTTGAAACAGATCGTGGACGTGATCATGGGAGGAGGACCATTGAGCGTAGCCAAAGCCCATCTCACATTGCCTCTCGTCGTCCTGCTAGCCCTGCTGCATCTCCTTCACTCTCTGAGAGGATACCAAGTGATTCAGACCGCCGCATTTGTTGCCGATCTTCTGAAAGAAGTGGCAGCTGCAGTTCAATCTCCCCACCCAGATTTGAAAAACTTGAAAAGGCACGCAATGAAAGGTATAATAAAACTGACAAACTGGAGAAGGATCGAGTCTTTGAAGTTGAAAGAGGGAATTTGGTTGAAAAGGAGAAGCGGACTGGACGTAAAGATCGAGGAGACAAGGACAAAAGTGAGAAACAGAGGCTAAAGAAGCTCAAAGTTGCATCACCTATTATCCAAGCATGTGAGACAGAGCCTGAACTTGAAAGAGATGTTAGCCCTGAGTCTGTCCTTCGAAGTAAAAACAGTAAAATTCCAAAGGAAGGCTCGAGCAAAGGAAGGTTAGACCTTCTGCCTTGTGTTGTGCAATTAACACGTGTTAAAGAAAAAGAAGGAAAATTGATTGGACATCCTGAACAAGAAAAACAAATACCAAGGGGTGGGAGTGACAGTCCTAGATTGGGATCACCTTCAGCTGACCAGAGGAGTCCTCTAGTCCGCTCAGAATCATCAAAAAGTGAGATCTCTAAGCATGGAAAGGTTCCCAGAGACAAAAATATGCACAGTTTAGTGGAGGTTATTGACAAGGATGCTAAGATCAAATCCAAGAAGCATGGAAAATCTGAAATGGCATTTGACAGTAGCATTTCTATAGATATTGACCGTTTAGCTGCAAGGAAAAGACGTTTTGAAGACTCTGGGAAAGCTGATCGACAGAAGAGAACTAGTGAGGAGGATCTTGTTAGACCTGGACTTCATAAAGTATGGAACAGTTCTAAGGAGAATGATTTGGATAAAAACCTTTTGATAAAAGGGATGCATAGAAAGGAGCATCACAAGGATAAATGTGTCCGAATGGTTTCAGTTACCAGTCCTAAAGATGAACGAGACTGTGAAAGCAACTCCATAGGCTTTTCTCTGGAACAGCAATCAGAGCTAGGGGAACTCCCTGAAGATTCTACAGATCAATTAGACTCTCCCTACCTTAAAATTGATTTAGAAGGCTCCAAAAGTGACAACAGCTCCAGTCTTACAAAGATGTCAGATAATGGCAGCCTTGATTTGGATGAATTAAAAGAACAGAAACAGGTTTTGTCTGAAAACGAACAAGGGAGAGGAAAGTGCAGAGACTCAGATGACGGAGACGAACACTTTTTGCACAGTGACCAGAATAATATTTGCACAAAACAAATTGAACAGATTCGATGGCTCCGACCCAAGCTTGGCGATCCTGATAAGTTAGTCAAGTTTGAAAATCCACCAAGTAATGAGACATGTGACTTTGAAAAGGATTATATCGTGCATGATTCTGGGAAACCTATTCAGGATATGACCGATGACTTCTCTTCATGTAAACGAAAGAAATTTGAGAATTTTGACTTTGAATTAGTCACTGCAAAACGAGAGCGCAACTTTGCAAGTTCACAGAAGTTGAATGACGATATTTATCAAAGTATAACACCCTCAATAGGACATGGTCACTTTTCTGCAAATGAGGAAGATGAAAGTGCTCATATTTCTGTGTCAGTTTTAAATAAGGAAAGAAAGTCTTCCTTAACAACCGATGATACATTTTCACACACAGAGACATTTAACAGTTTGGGCCTGACAGCGACACATTTTCAGACTCCTGACACTGAGCTCCCAAAGCTTAAGACAAACTTGCTTGGCTGTGATGAGGAGTTGATGCAACGTTGGGAAAGACGGATGAAGTCTGATTCAATTAGAATGGAAATGACTTTCCCAAGTGATACTGCGAAACGCGAAAGCATTCGCAAACGCCTTGGCCAGGATTTGGAACCTGGAGAAGTGCAGTCTGATTCAGATGATGATGGAGAAAACAAACACACCTTGCCCAAATCCAATAGTTCCTTGTCTTATATCCTCAGGGAACGGGACGAAAGGATGACAGACCTGAAGCTTTCAGGCTCCTTGGAAAAGAATAAGTTTTATTCTTTTGCATTAGATAAAACTATAACTCCCGACACAAAAGCACTCCTTGAAAGAGCCAAGACACTGTATTCCTCAAGGGAAGATAATTGGTCGTTTCTTCCCTCGCGTTTTCCAACCTCAAACAGCTGTTCAGATAAGGACAAGGTAGAGCTAGCACCTCGACCTATTCCTTCTTGGTATATGAAAAAGAAAAAGATTCGAACTGACTCTGATGAAAAACTGCACGATAAAAAGGAGGAACTTAAGCCGCAGGACCAAGAGCGTCAGGACCTGTTTGCCTCTCGCTTTCTGCACAGCTCAATCTTTGAACAGGATTCCCGGCGTTTGCAGCATCTTGAACGTAAAGACCAAGATTTAGAAACTGGAGTTGGTAGGCCTAAGCCAGGCGCAACTGAGGCACAACCTGAATCTGGAATAGGTGACATCCCACAAGAACCCATAGTTCTTTTCCATAGTAGGTTTTTGGAGCTTCAACAACAAAAGGACAAGGACCATCCTCCACCTGATACGGAGAATGATTCGATAGTGGTGGAGATTAAAAGAGATGAAGCGCAGAATTGTGATAATGTGCTGTCTGATAAGGAATCTGACCCAGTACTGAAGCTGGATGACAAATCATCCAGCCCCCTCTTAACCTTGTCCATTTCACCATGCGTACCTAAAGAAATGTCTTTACCAGAAAAGAAAGAACTTTTATCTCCTTCCTCAGATCAGCCTGTGTCATTTGTCAAAGAAGAAAAGGTAGAGGCAGTTCTTGAGGTACCTCCATCTCAAAATTCTCTTCCTATGGAAGACTTCAAACCAGTTGCTCCTAAGCTTATCATAACCCCTCCACTTGTCCTTCCTGAGCCAGAGAATGAAATAGATACAAAAGTGGATATAGTTGAATCCAAAGTGAAAACTGGAGATAGTTTGGAACATGCTCCTCTTGCGGAAGATAAGCCTCCCACTCCTGGCGGTTCACTAAGTGGTTTTGAAAGAGAGACTGTAGAATTCACTTACTCTGACTACCCAAAGATTGAAGAAAAATCTGAAATTATTAAGACAGAACCGAAAATTGAAAATCAGGAAACTAAAGACATTGAGGAGTCTCAGAAAACGGAGACAGATAGTGAGGTGGGTATGCCAGAGCTAGAGGCTGAAATAAAACCATTACCAAACCGCAGACAGCCCAAAAGTAAAAGGGCGAAACCACTGTCCGTATTATGCACTTCAAAGCCTTCCCAAACAGTTGCCACAGAGAAACCTGCAACACGAAAGAGTGAACGGATTGACAGAGAGAAACTCAAAAGGGCCTCATCTCCTCGTGCAGAAGTACCAAAAGCATCATTTGAGTCTAAAACCACATCCAAATCACCGATTCATGCGTCAGATTCTGAGCAAAACCTTGAGGCAAGTTTGATCCATGGGAGAACACGTCGCAGGAATGTAAGGTCAGTCTATGCCACGCTACATGAAGACGACCAAGCTGGCAAAGAGGTGGTTGAGTCTTCACGCTCCATGCGCAAACGTGGTGCTGATAAAGAACCAGTACAACAAGATGTTCAAATTCCATCTCCAATAACAAGGCGAGGGCGCCCACCTAAAAGAGGTGTTAAGCGAGGTGAGGATGCATCACCAGCTAAGGGGGATCAGCAGAAAATGGTGGAAGAAGAAACAGAGGACAAGGAGACCTCAACTACTGTAGAGGTTGTGAAAGCCTCTGAGGGATGGCGTTCGCCCCGCACCCAGAAAGTGCAACAAACACAACTGTCTTCATCTGCCCCAGTTAACAGGAAAGGAGGCAGAATAGACAAACAGTGTGGCAGCACTACAGTGCTAGCTGAACAAGCTGATCTGGCAGGTCATGATGACTCTGAACTTAAGCCTAAAGCTGATTCTGAACTGTTTGAGAAATTATCTGAAAAGGCAGAAAATGCAAGCTCGCCAGTGCACAGAAAGGAAAAAGACTTAAAAGATTCTGGTGGAAAGAAATCTACCGATGGGGATATTGAAAAGGTAGACACCAGCTTCTCTGAGAGGAGACAACAGCCTGAAAAGAGCGTTAAAGTGAAAACGCCAAGGCTGAAAAGAAATACCAAGCTGGTCACTGATGAGAAATCACACAGCTTAAAAAATCTTGAGATCCGTGTAAGTGTTGATGACGTAAAAGGTTTACTTCGTTCAGAGAACGAGGAGCCTGAGACATTTGAAGCTCCTACTATTACAAAAAACAAGACAGTAGTGCAAGAGAATGAGGAAACTAAGATCATAGTCCTCCCAAAAGAATCAAAAGAACCTGATGCACAAGAAAAGGAAGACACCTTATCAGAACCTGAACTTCCCACTGATCCAGCTGCTGCTCTCTTAGCACGGCAGATGGAACTAGAGCAGGCAGTTGAAAATATTGCTAAACTTACAGTTGAGCAACCTCCTCGACCATATAAGGAACCACCTTCGGCACAACCTACAATATCGCCTCCTGTTATAGTAGAGCCCGAAGGTGAGGTTGAGGAGGAGAAGCGAGCTAATCCTGCTAGCGAAACTGAACTTGCGGCCGCTATTGATTCCATTACAGCTGAAGAAACGTGTGCAGACGCGGATGGTTTTACAGCTCCTCCTACTTACACTGCCCTTATTCCTACTCCTGAATCCTTGATATCCTCATCCTCCAATGAGATTATGGAACCTGAAACACACATGGTGATCAACAATATTCTTGCAGCGGACTCAGATGATGGTCCTCTGACACCCAGCCCAAAGGGGCTTATGGCAGAATCTAAGGCAGCTGAGGATACCCCTCTACTTGAAACACCCAAGAAAACAGGCAAAGTTAGAGCCAAAACCCCAAAGAAGTCGCGAAGTCGCAAAGGTGCAGCTAACAAAAAGGGGGATACTGTGGAAGAGATTTCACAACCAGAGCACTCCCTAGTTAAATTACCAGAGTCGATCCCAGAAGACCCCAAAACCATCAATTCAAAAGCAGTTACTGTAACAGCTGGGGCAACTGCAGCAGCCTCTGTTGTCACTGCCGTTGCAACTTGTAGGCGTGATGTTACAAGTGCTATAACTGTAGATACCCCCAAAGAGGCAGAACAGCCTGAAGTTGAACAGCCTGTACCCAAAGAATCTGCCTTTCATTCAGGTGCAAGCAACAGTTGTAAAAAGCATCCCCAAGCAGCAGAGCCATCTACCCCTGCACTTGCCCCTGCTGCTTCCCGCCCTCAGCCTGTATCCCAGTTCAATGTACCTCTGCTGCGGCCTGCCAAAATGGCGCTTTCGCCAGACTGGCCTCCGAGAACTGAAGAGAGTAGAATCTTTGTTGCTCCCTCGTGTCACGTCACAGTGGTAACTCCTTCTGCACCAGCATCATCTGCACTTGGAACCCCTTCGACAAATCCCCCAATGCCTCCTGACACAAAGGCCTCGGATATTGACCCCAGTTCCAGTACCTTAAGGAAAATCCTAATGGAACCTAAATATGTGTCTGCATCAAACAGCAATTCTATACATACCACTTTAGTGACATCTGCACTGTCAGATCCTTCACGGATGTCAGAGAATGAAAATCCTTCTGATACAGTGGGTTCAAGACAGTTACATCTCGAAGAGAGACCACCTTTAGCCCCCCAGCCCATACACCACAAACCCTTTCCACTAACTGAGTCCCAACAGAACTGTGGAGAGAAGACCCAGCATACGATTATTTCTCCTGCTACCTCAGTAATAAGTCGAATTCCGATGCCTTATGATACAGAGGAAACTCCACGAATTTCTCTAAGCAACCGTAACACTGGCATATCTATTCCCAAGCAGAAATTTAGATCAAACTCTAATGAGAACAATCGTTACCATGGCATGGATATAGTAGAAGATGGGGCAAGAGGGCGCTCTGTTGTTGAGACCACTCCCTTTAGTGCAGGCTCCGGTCCTGGCCTAAGGGTCAACACATCAGAGGGCGTTGTTGTGCTGAGTTATTCGGGACAGAAAACTGAAGGAACTCACAGGATGAGAGCAAAAATTAGTCAAATTCCTCAAGCAAGTGCTGGTGATATAGAATTTCAGCAGTCTGTGTCTAAATCTTCGGTAAAGCAAGACTCACTCATCACATCACAGTCGCCTACCCCAAAAGTAGCCGCACCTCCTTCAGTTTATGGGCACACAGGCGTTCTCTTGACAGGCCAGTCTTATAATTCACAACCTGTCATTTCCAGTAACAAGCAGGAGAGTCTTGGTTGTGACAAATCTGAAGCTCCGTATCACACAGCATCCCAAGGAGGCGTGGTAAAGATGTTCCAACAGCCAGTTAGTTCTGCTCAAGTCCTGATGTACAACCAAGCTGTGATACAGCAACATGGCAAGAGAGGACTCGGGACAGAACCTCTGCCAAAAAAGATGGACATTAGCAAAGCTGTTCAGCAGTCTAACCTCAGCCCAGTCATGAGTCCACACCACCCATCACTATCTGGAACCCGCATGAGCTCCAGTCCTGGCATCCCGACTGATCGATCAGCTCTACACCTAAAGCAAGAACCCCAGTCCCCACGAACAGCTGTTCACTCCCCTTCACCCTTTGTCAAAGCCTGTCCTCCGAGCAATTCTCCAAGAGGAACTTCTGTCGTTCTAGGTCATGGCATGCCACAAATGTCGACATATCATTCTAGTATGCATCACCCGCACTCAGAGCAATCCTCCGTCATAATTCAACCTCACAGTGTAACCCAGTCAATGGCTCATGAAGCCAGGATGAACACCCCACCAATGTCTGGGATAAATTATGTTAGGCGAGGCGACTCCCTCTCTTCTCCCCACCCAGGGCCTCCACAGCGATCAAACACGCCGCAGCCTAATATCATTCGCGATATGGTACTGCAGTCTCATTCAAGTCCCCAGGGGTCGGTATCAGGTGGTGGTGGTGGTGGCGGTAGCAGTGTAAGTGAAGACGACCCCAGACACTTTAACCAAGCCCTTAATAGAGGGTCCCAGCTCCAATCAGATGTAATGATAATTCACAGTGATCACAGAGGGCTCCACCCAAGCATACGGATGGAACAGTACAGAGACATGCACCAACGCATCCTCATGCATCAGCAACTGGGAGAGCAAGCCGCTGTAGAAGCAAGACAGTCACGGACTTCAGAGACTGGAACAACGACTTCCAGCAACATCTCTGGACCTTCAAAGAGTCCTATAGTGGGGAAGAACACTGAACATTCCACAAAAGAATCTCTTAAACCGCTAGAAGGAAAGCTGATCCATCCACCCTCCAACGAAAGCCGAATCAGGGGCGTCCACGCATCTAGTCCTGTCATGGTGTCTCCTCACTCTCATGGGGTTCAGCTGATGCATCCAGGAGGTGCAGGCTCCTTTCCAGTATATCGAGACATGCGAGGGTTCTCTTCCCAGTTCACAGGACATTCTTCATCAGGACACAACCTGGCTAACCAAGGCATTACATCCTCACAGGTCAGTTGATTGATTTTTATTATTGACTTTTGTCAAATATTTGAGCATTTTACTATCTAGCATGTATAATTGCATTTTCAAGTTAAAGATCATATTCATATACACTTATAAAATATGCATAGCTTTATTTATTTGGTATGTATTTTCTTAACCAGGTCCCTCGTGAGCCCGAGCTGGTTCATAGGGGTAAAATGTCTCAGTCACATGGGGGAGGAAGTGATTCCAAGCCTGAGAATTCTCATCTTCGCCATGCTACCTCTTCAGACGTCTCACACATTTCCCGAATAACAGGGGATACGATCTCCCCGTCATACCAATCTTCCATGACCCCCCCTATGGCTCTTACTCACAAGCCAGATCTATCTCTACAGAAAGGCCCTCCAGCCTTCCTGCCCACACCTCCGCCAGCAGGTTCACTGCAGCCACGGCCTGATGTGAAGCTGGAACATTCAGGACATCGTTCCGTTGACATGGTGCAGCTTTTGACGGTAGGAAGACAAATTGGCCTGCAAATGTCATCGTACATGGAGCATATTTTCAAGACAATAACAAAGAGAAAAATTTAAGAAATATTTTATGTTTTTTTTTTTTTGTACAGAAATATCCTATTGTATGGCAAGGCCTGTTGGCACTGAAGAACGACCAGGCTGCTGTCCAGTTGCACTTTGTTTCTGGCAACACCATACTGGCCCAGCGCTCCCTGCCGCCCCCAGAGGGAGGTCCTCTTCTGCGTATTGTCCAGAGGATGAGGCTTGAGGCTTCCCAGTTGGACAGTGTGGCACGCAGAATGACTGTAAGTATTTTGTTTTGTTACTACCTAAAAAGTAGGTTCTAATATTTGGGTGAAAATATTTAACTAGACTAATCATATTGCAAATTCATAGATTTTAGCCAATAACCTGATCAATATTCTGTTCTGTTCTAAAAATAATGCATTTGTCTTAGTTCTGGAGATGTGTTTTTATGTGTTACATTTGTGATAAAGACTTTTCATTCTTGTCAGGTGGAGAATGACTACTGTTTGTTACTGGCCCTACCCTGTGGTCGAGACCAAGAAGATGTCCTTGGTCAAACCCAAGCCTTGAAAAGTGGCTTCATCACCTACCTGCAAGCCAAACAGGCAGCTGGCATCATCAACGTGCCCAACCCTGGCTCTAATCAGGTCTGTGGTCACGGAATCCTTTTCTGCTCTACCTTTTTCAAATTTGACCTGTTTTATAATGAAATGTCATGAAGGTTTAGTTCCCGACCTCACCATGTTATTTTCATTTTTGAATTCACAGCCAGCTTATGTGGTGCAGATCTTCCCACCATGTGAATTCTCGGAGAGCCACCTTTCGCGCCTGGCCCCGGACCTTCTCAACAGCATCTCCAGCATTTCTCCTCACCTCATGATTGTCATTGCCTCTGTTTAGTTACCTCCATTTTACCTGAACAAAGCCAACACCAGCCCTTTTGGACTCGTCCAGTTTTGTAAACTGGAATTGCCTCATATTTTCATGAGTTTGACTTTTTTGAAAAACCTAATTTAGCATGCACTCACCTTTTCTCCTTCACTTCACCAAGTCCTTAAGTCATTCAATGACATTGAATTCCAAAAACTATACCTTTACAGAGAGTATCTGAAGGGTTGAACGAGGATTTTTGATGATCATATGTGATGTGTGATTTCATTTTTGCCATTTTTGGAGGTGTTGTGCATAGCCTTTTCTAATTCATAGCATTCATAAATCTATGGATTGAGACCTTCCTATGGGATATTTTTTACCTTCATAAAAGTGATTGTGATTGTTTTTTTATTTTAAACACAAACGATGTGAGAAGTCATTGCACTATGTTAAGGAAAAAATTGTGAACTCTGTACAGATTTGAGTATAAAATGATACATAAAGGAACTGCTCTCATGATCAGCCATCATGCTTGTGCAAGATAAAAGAAAGTCATTGCCTGGAAAATGATGATGATCAATCAAACTGCTTTTGCTCCTTCACCATCAATCAACTTCTACGTCATTTCCGGACTCAACTCTCCATCCCGAAGTGTTCCCTGCCCCAGGAACTCGTGAGGGGACGTTTAGAGTTGTACAGTTTACACTCAATGCCTCAACAGGGGACTATATAAAGAATATTTAATTTGTTTATTTTTGTTTGCATCTTCTAGCCTAAGGGTATTGTGGACAATTGTGTAACTGTAAATATTATACATATTTAAAGACTGAAGTAATGTGGAGAGACCAAGTGAATTATTTTACAAGACAGATCATCATGTCCCAATGTTTTCTTTCTTTCTTTCTTTGAGTTGGGGCAAGAGGGTGAATGGTGGAAAGGATCTGTTGTATCCAGGAGGGATATTCACAGAAAAGATTTTTTTTAATTGATTCAGTGCCAAAATGTCTTTTGCAAACGCTCAACTCACGCAATGTATCTAGACAAAAGTTGATCAGAACCTATTTTCATATGTGACTTTGTATTTTGCCACTCAGAGGGCAGACTTGATTCCTTGGTTTTGTATTGTCCATCAACCCAACTGTGTTACTACAGTGCTTTTACATTATGAAATTGTATCCTCATTTTGAAGGAACCATTGTATTGTAGGGTTGCATTTCTGTTTGTATTCCTTTTATCCTCTCCCTGATGTGGTCCTCTACTGCCCCCTGCTGTCTGAAAATCGTCCTCTTGCATTATAAGGACTGCACCCTGAAGTCACTTAAACCGCGACTTCATGACAGATGTGCTATAGCATGCTTTATTTTCAAATCTCAAAGGGTAAAGTAAAATCGCAGAGGCAAAGAATGTGAGTTGAACTTATCATCATGCCGCTAATGGATGTGTTGATCATAAATCTCCATCCCTCTTCTTAACTGTCTCCTTGAGCCAAGCTGTAAATACTAATGTCCTTAATCTGTGCTCTTGTGTATTCCCCCCCTTTATAATTGTCTTTCTTCAGGGTCCTTATTTTTGTTTTGTGCAACAAAACAAAGCAGTCTGAAAGAGACAGGAGATGAGGTGTGTGAAACCGATGCTGAAAGTAAAACCATGCTTGTCAGTTTTGTGGTGTAAATATTTCTATGACTGCAAGCTGAATACTGTCATGGTTATGTTGAAGGCACTTATAATTTTTGATAAACAAATGAGAAGAAAATACAAAAAAAAAAAAAACTTAAAACGGTGATTAATATGAAAACTGTCTTTTGATCAATCTTCATTTTGAGTGTACTTTGCTGTTCCTCCATGAGGACATTTTAAACTGTAAAATAAATGGTTGTTTAACTTACTTCTGAAGATCATTAAATGGTCCGTCACTCTTGGTTTGTGTTTTTGTGACTTACATTTTGATTTTAATGCGCAGACTGGAAAAGAATGAAATCTCCAGATACACGACTGTGGATTAAAAAAGAACACACCAGTATTTAAGGGGTGGTGATGGCGCAATGGATAAGACCATGCTCTTGGTGTGAGAGACCCGTGTTCAGTCCCCCACTGTGACCCATCCAGCATTGTGTCCCTGAGCAAGAAACTTAACCCCTCATTGCTCCCGAGGTGTGCGACCTCTGACATATATAGCAATAATAAGCCGCTTTGGATAAAAACGTCAGCTAAATTAATAAATGTAAATTTTATCTGCTCAATATCTGGATCTATGAAGTCGTATGCCTCGGCAGCAGGCTGAAACACTTTCCAAGACTACTTGATACTTAAATACTTACTGATACACCATCTCTTGTCAGGATCAGTGCTGCAGTCCATTCAGCAGTCTGAAGATGTCAGTGTCTGCCTAAACTACACTGCTGAGGTTCAAGCCCTGACACAGCTTTGTGAAGTGATTCAGGCTACACAGACGTCAATAGTAATTTCACTTCACACTGAAAATGATTTGTCATGGGAAATTGTGGCCTTCATCTTGATGTGACCATGTATTTCCTGGAGTGTAGTATTTTCCTAACATCTTTGAATTTGAATGTGTCAAAGGTAAAATGTCCACTATTAGAAGCAGAGAACCGCCAAGATGTTTGTTTGTGGGGGGATATTATACGCCTAAACATGTCTGTCTTAGTCAGGGAAGATTGTACTATCTACTACCATTGTACTTCACTGTATTGGTGCTGTAATGCACGTAGAGAATGCTTACTCAAGTCATCCCTCATCTTGTAAAAAATAATGATGAAATTTATCATTTAAAAAAGCCTTCTGTTTTGTATAAGAAATGTATGAAAAGAAGAATCTTAACGACACTCAGGACTAGCTACACACTGTCTCTGTGTCAAATATTTATGAAATGACAGAACTTGAACGTCAGTGGCAAATTCTAAAAAATATTGTTGTGGCTCGGTTTTTAGAGCAGTATTTAAATACTCCTATGGAGCAAGACAAATGAGCACCATGGCTGTCAAGACTGCCGACTCATCCCTGAGGAAAACAGCTCCATGGTTTCGGGAATTTTAAGCCCGTGGCTTGAACATAAGGGTTTCCGGCTACACCCGTCAGTACAGTTCACTAGCTGACAGATTCCCCAGAGGGAGGCCTATGGGGATTTAGTGGTGATTGGAATTCTATTTGGGAACATTTGGTGGTCAGGGCTGCAGGATCTTTCATTATTTTTGGAAGTACTCCTTAGAGTACAATTAATTACAAATCAACTGCAGAAATTCTGTGAAGAGACGCCAACATAGTGCAGATTTACTATTTTTAGTTTATATGAAAACATTTATATAACAACAACTGCTATTTTTCATCTTCATCTCATAAGTATGATGCACTAGGTCAAGACTTCACATAAAAAAGGATGACACTGAGCAGCAGCAAGCTGGTGACTGTGCACCCAAAGGGGAATACAGAGGGCCCTGCCCGTGATTTACTCGTTTTCTCTCTCCTGTTATTATGCCTACAGTAGAAAGAAAAGAGGGTGACCATGGGGAATAGGTGAGGCATAAGTGATTTCTAGTGCCTTGACAGGCCTAGAGTTGGAATGTTAATTGACGCCCTGTTTGCAGCGTGAGAAGAAGCAGACCAGATTGGGACATGGCAGTGAAAAGACAGGACTTGAGGAGAAATTCAAGATACTTCCCTGCGCGGTCTCCCTCCTCCAGATTTGTAGTTCTTCTAAGATTACAGCTTGTGCCTTTGAGCAAGGAAGCGAAGTCAAAGAGGAGTCATGTGCCCTTGTTCTTAAAGTAGACCTCATTCATATTTCTGAGCTGTTCTCCTCTTGAGTTCTTTGCCACAAGATGACATTTCGAAAGCCCAATTTAGCTCGAAAATGAAAAGAATGCTGAAAATTCAGAGGTTGGTTTTTTAGACACTGATAAGTGCTTGTTTTCTTGTTTGTGTCCTTTTGGCATTGAGTTCCCTACATTCCATGCTGGTGTTTGGACAATTTGTCCTTACATGAGATCTCAGAATAAACCAAGTAAACTGGATACTTTGATTAAAGAAAACAATTAGATTGCTTTGCTTCATATTTTAAAGTGTTTGCATGAAGCTGCCCATACATTTTAACCTGTGCCCAACTGGACCTCTCATTATCACTGACTCTGGACGCAGCAGGTTGAGTGGTTACATTGCTGTTCAACGAACTTAAATGCGAGATGCATGAACATAGTCATGACAAGAGCTCTGGAAAAATCTGTTTTGACAAGCGCACTACATGCATGCTTTTGCTTAGGCATTTACCCATAATCTAACAGTCAATATGAAAACTGACAGAAAGAGTTGTTGGGAGTAATAAAAAAAGAAGCTCAGAGGGTTTTGAAAGTGAACTTATGCTCAACAGATGACTGCCAGGCTGCTTTTTGTGCCACAAAGGCCTTAACCTCCATAACCAGAGGCAGCATTAATATTACCTTTTAAAAAGCCACCAACTGTTTGTTGTTAGCCTCAAGCCCGACTTGTGGTTGTAACTGAAGATTTGGCTCACCTCTGCCTGCAGCTGCTTGGGAGAATTTTGAAAACAGTAGTGCTGTGATTTGTTCCAGGTCATAGACATTTAGAAGCTTTTGTATTTTTGTGTACTCCTTTGTGGACGATGACTCCCTCATGTGATTCTGGGATTTGGGATGCTAATTGCAGTTGTTAGCTGCTGGGAATGTGAATCAGGTTTTCTACATAGTTGGTTACAGCTTCCATAAAACCTTAAAGCAGATATTTCTTTGTCAGGTCATGTCTTACAACTGTGTGAACACATGTCAGCTTTTTTTTATTTGGCCTCGTGTTTGGAATGAAAATATATAAATCCAGATATTTTAATTACTTGTATAAACATTGCACATACTGAATTAGTCATATTTAAGAGTAAGTAAGTCACTTTTTTCTCATTGAGAGATTGTAAACAAACATTAAAAGGGTAAAAAATACTTGTGGCCATAGTTTCCATAGTTTCTAAAAAAAACCCACCTTTGTTTCAAAAGAGCAGAGAGTGAATAGATTGCAAAAATTTCTACCGTGACGCATGTAAGATACATGACTAATAACCACTTGAAAAACATAGGTCAGGGATTTTATAATAAAATCTATAGAGATGAACTTATTTTATTTTGTTTGTTTTATTTTATTTATTGAACTTACATTTAGTTCTGACATCAGTGTATTGCTTGACTGATTTAAGGTGGTCGAGGGCTTGTGAGTGGAAAGGATATTTGTCTATTTTGGTGGAACATTTAAGGTGTGAGGTGTGTGATAATACTGCATGGTTGTACTTGTATTGCATACTATTAGGCGCATCTATTTATTTTCATTGTCATGTTTAAAGCACTGCAATGCACATACAGTTTTATACACCACTGTGACTGTATTTGCCATATCCATGATATCCATTCATGCTCAAGTATTGTCATCTTTGCAACTTTTTAGCCGTAATCTCCGCTGTCTATAAATGTTTTCACCGTTTTAGCTTCTGTAGCTTGCTGCTGAACTAGCCTTAATCTGTCACGCTGGTGACTGTGAGGTAGTTATGAACAGTCCAAAGTGCCCCCCCCCCCTGCCCTTGGCAGTGCCCCAGGATTTTACTGGTGGTTCTATTAGGCAGGGATATCAATATATCAATAGACTAAACTCCCAAAGAAGGAGCGAATGAGATGTTGTCTCCACTGGCCTCGTCAGTCTCAAAGATGGAACAGGCGCTAATGTGAGAGCAGGAGACGCAGGGCAGCATTTTCTAATGAAACAACCACTCACACAAAGTAGACATGGCTGATTTAGATGTTTGCTTGATAAGGTACTGTAATACAGATTCTGGCATTTGTTTATTGTGCTGACATTACTGTTTGCTAATGGTCAAATGAATGTTGGGAGACAAACATTGCTTGGAAGCCTAAGTGTAAATGCTTTAATCTGAGAGATTTAATGTGAACGTAAACTGCAGAGAAAGCATAGAATGAGTTAGATAAGATGCTGTTTTAGTGTTTTAGTGGGCCGACCAGAGCATTACTATCAGGAAGAAAAAGAGGAGGCAAAGGTCATGTAGATAAATACACACAGACTTAAGTATTAAAAAAATGTTTACACGGTGATATCAGTAAAATTCCCATTGATTTATGATATTTTAAACTTCACTTAATGTGCTTCAACTTTCAATCCATCTTGGAACCCTGTAAATAAGTTGTCATGCAAACAATATGACACATAGCTGACTTATAATACCTGTGCACGTAAAGTGAACATGCTTCTCCAGGCTGAATATGAAAGGTCAGCGTAAGGCAAACACCACTGAATGAAATGCAATGATTTCATCGCTCCACTTTACAATTGACATCAGTTAGAAATAGATCAAGTGACTGACTGGGTCACATACATGTTAGGTGTGGTAAGGCAATTCTACAGCTATATGGCCTCACCCTTGTGACTCAAGACTCATAACACCGTCCTCTGACGTCACTGCTTGGTGTCCTTGTTGCAATTTTATATGTGCGATGTAATGTAATACTTTCATATTCTGTTTCTCCTTGCTTCATTTGGTTTCATGAAACCTCCTGCTGTGCTCTTAGACAGCACTAAAATAATTTCATTTTTTATTGCATTTTTGTCTGCAATTTTTTCATGTATGAAATATTTAACAAATAAGTTGAGACACTTACAACTAACATTATTAGTTCTGTAGGAATGCATTAACACAGTTTAGTTTTTTGTTTTTATCAGAGCACTCTCTGGTCTGTCAGAGGCAAACTTGGGCTATTAACCCATTAGCATTCTTGATTCCTGTGCAGCTGGACCAGAGGAAATCACTTTGTAAATATAATAATTAATTTTTAATCAATAAGCTCAATCAGTAAAGAGAAAAGATTATTACAGCCACATCTTTAACTGTCAACCTTAACAATTTAGTTTAGAGTTGTTAGACTTTGTCCCAATTTGTAGTTTTTTTGTACTGAACAAAAAAACAAAACAGGGACCTGCTTGTAACTTCATTGCTGCACGACACTACACAGGTCAAAAACTCCACAGGGTACCTTTAACTTGGTAAAATATAAAAATACAAAATACAAGCAGACATGAAATACATTAAATCAACAGGGTTTTTTATTCAAATGAACAGTAGTTAAATACAGTGCTCTGGTCCATATATTACAGTGGGTACTGTGTTCATGTCTTGTTCCATTCCTTCTTTCCCGGAGCGGCGGGGTTTGAGTTGTGATCTGGCTCCAGGGAGATGTGAAGTTGATTTGCGGTTGATTCACTTTTCAGGGAAAATAAAAGACAGACTCATGTTGTGTCTCGGCCTCCAGAACCCAATTTGTCAGCCAGTGTGAATAAGTGTGAGAGAAATTTTGCCTTGGTTGGCAAAACTGACCTGGATCCAGGTCACTTGAGGTGGGTGTTGGTTTGAAAACAGCGTGCATGTGCCTGACTCATTCTGAAATAAGTTTCCAGAGGTGGGGCGGGGGAGTACAAAGGGCTTTTATGCCATGCAGGATGTGTTGATTGTTCAGCGTGGCCTGCCTGCTTAGTGCTGAGCATCCGCGCAGGGAAAATAATGGGGTTGGAATTTTTTAAGACTGGAAAATGCTAAAGTGGAATTAAGGAAGAGGTAAAACACAAAGCAAAGCATTTAACAAGGTCTGTCAGGATTCCTCAACAGTGTTCTTTTCCATCGTGTGTGTTTGTGTTTGGTGATAGGCTAATTGTAAAGTCTCTGCATTGCTGGCTTTTGAATCTCCTCTGCTAAGCATCCAGTGCACTTTACAAGCTCTAAGTTGTTTACAAGAATATCACTGCTGCCCTCAAACCTCAACCATGTTATGATTTATGGAAAGTTGTGGTCTCACCAAAGATTTAGGAAATTACCAAAGACTAGTTTCACATAGATTTATATCTTGGTGAGAGACTCTTGTGCCTTTCAAGTTGTGTAAACTGGAACACGGTGCCTCTGACAGTAGCAGATCTATCCNNAATAGATCTGGCCATTTTGCTTTTTTTTTTTTTTTTTTTAGAGATGGTTGGTTAAAGTTATGATTATTTCCCAGAATTCTTATGAAATTGCTTTTAATTTTCTAACTCAAGAATATGTATTTTTGAGCAGAGACCAAACAGTTGGAGGCATCTTGTTCCATTTTAATCTACATTTTTTAGGTGAATGAGCACTCTTTTGTGGCTTAAAGTTACTAGGTAAAAAGTGCACTGTAAGGTTGGACAAATGCAACTGAAACACAAAAAATGGCTATTTTATTAGTTATCTGGGCCATAGTTACGATCTTGAAACATTGGGGGCTTACTCCAGAACTGAAATCTTTACATTTCCCCCTGATATTACACCCTTAATCCCCATACCCCCCCGCACGTAGCAGCAGATCTAAATTTACTTTTCATGTCTAGGTGAAATGTACGCCAGGGGCTGTTTTGTGGAGAAAAAAAAGCTGTTTTACCTCACCCATGTCCCTGAATCATATCTGACAACAATATACACCCCTTATGAGGTGTGTGCCAGCTTTGTGAATTTTTAAGCAATTTTCAACTGCACTGCTCAAATGTGATGTTAATCACCAGACTTATGCTCCTGAACTAAACCAGACACCACAGTACACCCCTTCTATTGTGCGTGCAAAGTTTGGTGGATTCAAGAATCCATAGCCTCTCCAAAAAAAATAAATAAAATTAAAATTAAATAACGAATAACGCCTCGCTAAGGCAACGCCGTTCGACTATAAATGACTTGTTTTACAATGTTAAATCATCAAGGTTTTGAGGCTTTTCTCAGAAATCTTTTAGCCAAATCACATCAACCTTCCAGGATAAGTACATCTAAGGATAAAACAGTCATTTCCTGTTGCCATTTCCTGTTGCCATTTTCATGTGGATTTGAGTATCCTAAGACCTTCAAAATGTGTTTCTGGGGATAATATTAATAATCCGAGCAAAAACAACAGGTTCCTTGAACTTCGTGCTTGGACCCTATTTAGGGGGTATGTGGGTACTCCCCAGAAAATTTTGGTGTAACTTCCTTTGCTGCATTCTGGTGACATGCACCAATTTTTGCCTTTTCTGCATAAACGTGTGGTGGGAATGTCTTTATTTATGTGAAGGGAAACAAAATTCAGGCGGCAGGAGACAATTTAAATAATAAAAATATAATGAAATATAAGGCTTTGAGGAATTCTGAATTGGCCTCAAATATGTGATAATATATATTTTTTTTCATCTATCTGCCCTCTGCAGTGCATTAGCCTACATTATTGCTCTGCTGATAGTTGTATCGACCTTAAGACGCATAGTGGGTCACTCTGTTTGGTGACAGAGGACCCAGCAATGCCATATTATTTTTGAGGGCTCTGATGCATGATCGGAATGATGGATAAATAAATCTTATCTAAAAATATCTTTGTTCCCACAAAAGCTGGCACCAGGATAACTTATTTGAAAAGTTTAAAGGTCAAACCACTCTCTGATGTAGGCTATTACAGCAAAAAAAAACAAAACAAAGCAAAAGGACACAAGAGATTAAATATCTCATTTAGAAATTTGTGCTTGTAGCTCTCACAGGACAGAGGAGAGCTGATCATACCTGCCACTAGTATTACATTTGGGCCAATCAAGCAACCACCACCACGACCAAGGTTAATGTGCAGTGCCACTGATGGTGAGCAGATGCCAGCCCTAGAACATCTTTCACGATTAAATCCTATTTTAGACATTTAATGTAAGTAATCGTTTCTCACTCAAAGTAGCTCAAAACAAAAATCCCAGATCAGACACACCCAGGACGCAGTTTCTGGAAAGACACGATTCTGCTGATTTTATCATATGTCACTCTTCAATGCTTTGATCGATACAAACGCAATTCCATTTAGCTCCATTGTATTTTGGTGGAGGCAGAAATCTCAGAGATGGATATCGCAAAACGTCAGCAGATAAAACCGAAACTATCTGCTTGGCTACACCCCATGAGGGTATGTGGTGAAATATGCTTTTTTGTGATTTGAGTGAACTCCGACTTTGTTTCAGCCTTTGGGAAACCTATTGGGTGTTATGTTTTGCATATTTTGGACTCGGAAGCAGACTTCAGACAAGGCAGTTTGTAAAGTGTAAAAGATGTTTATTGTAAGGGGAGCATGGTGTGAGCTGAGGATATTGCTGTGGAAAGACAGAGCGGTCAGAGCTGGCAGGATAGTTGGTGTGGAAAACACAAGATGGACGTAGAGTCACGGCTCTGACCGTAACATGGAGGTATTAAGTGATGTTATTGTATTGTTTTTATGATGAATCCCAATTTTTTTTTGGTGATCCTCTGACTTTTTCTTTCCTGCCAACATGAGGCTCACCTTTTTGGTTTTGATTGAAATATCTTGACAACTATTTGATGGATTGCCATGCAGATGTTGTAGATAATCAAGGTTCCCCGATTCCCCTGATTTTGGTTTAGTTTTCTTTTATCCAGTAAAATATCTTAACTTGTACTGGGTGGATTGGCACAAAATCTGCTACAGATACTCATTTCTCACAGATGATATATCCTTGACGCCTGAATCTTTTTACAATAAAAAAATAAAAAAATAAATCTGTGTTTTCATTCTTTCAAGCTGTTGTTAAATTAAGTGAAGATTGTTAATTTGTCTATAGAACATAGAAAAGATATAAATTCAGGTATGATGCAAATTAGCGACAACAGGCATAAATAAGAAACCAGCACCAGCAAAAGGTTCCTAGGTACGTATCGAATATGCACCAACAGGCATTGGGGGATTCCATGTGCTATCTTGGCTTGCAATCTGCAAGGAAGAGGTGTGATGCGAATTCGCGACAATCGGCGTCAAGGGGTAGTTCATTGTGAGCATACAATACATGCATTGGCATTTAACTTAAAGTACATAACTAACATAACTAGTGTGGCTATAGACTCTTGTTCTACAGTTTACAAGGCAAATATGGAGACTCTACAGCCGGAACTCTCAAACTGCTTTTTCTGAGGGACACTTTTGCAAAATGACAGAAGGTCAGGGGTCAGTGACAAAATCCATGCTGGGAGGATGTCAGGGTGGATGGATGGGTCAAACACAGGATTTATCATCCAGGAGACAAACTTCTCCCATCTCCCAGATGTAAATGAACAGAACAATCAAGTGTTACTGCTTCTGCTCACTGCATGGATCACAGATTAAAAAATGCAACATCCCAAGTTACAGCCAAGGGACATTATTGGACATTTACTAATATAAACAAACAAAAAATTGGCAGGGTAAATCACTTTATTTTCATTCTGAATTAGAACATGGTTGGCGGGCCACCCGGCACCCTATTGGGCCATACGTTGAGTGTCACTACTCCAAAAAAATCAGGTTTTGTCTCTAAACTCACCCACTTGACGATTTGGCAAGAAAACGGTTAACACTCGTGAACAAATCCTCTCTTTTTCACGTGTGGGCTGCAGTTAAAGAGAACAAAAATATGCTCCTCAAAAATTCACAGCCATTGCAAAACTTATTTTCTCTTTTATGCTTGTCTGACGCCCACGTGCTAGCAGGCATACCTCATCCGCCTCACAGGTGCAGAGAAGGACTTGCTGCGGTATTTGGTGTTTGTTGAAAGAGATCAACAGGCAAGAACAGGCTCTTGGCGAAGCAGTCCTGACAGACTGGCTTTCAAATCAGCTGCCGTTCCAGCATTGTGATATACATTGCTCTGCTGAACCACCTTTACTACAATCTTCAGCAACAGCAGCTCCCTCGTCCCTTGTGTCTCACACACACACACACACACACACACACACACACACACACACACACACACACACACACACACACACACACACA
>JAPMOB010221883.1:0-10657 GCA_029875015.1 Lepomis gibbosus | reverse complement strand
ATCGTATAAATACTGGGAACTATATTCTCTGAAGGCGAAGCACTGCTACTTGGGCGGAGTGAGAACCGCAGCACCGGAGATGAAAAAGGTATGTATGGACTTATCTAACTCTGGGGGATAAGGTGAATAGGCTAAAGTCCCAAAAAGTCGGAGTGTTCCTTTAATTAAAAATGTTACGGCTGGGTATTTAAATCTATAATACATCAAACACTGTTTTCAGAGGCTGATTACAGTAAAATATTCTGCAAAGAAAGTACATTTGGCAATCAGCTATATGTCCTAGAGTAAAATGTGCTTACCCAAGTAGCTCTGATATGTACAGTGCTTGAGCGAATGTACTTAATTTCTATCACTGCAGATTGACCAGCAAATTTGGCACCTGTTTGTATTTTGTATTTCTGAAGATGTAATCAAGGTTTACTCACAAAAAATACAACCAAAGCGTCATTCTGTGGAAGAAAATCCTGAATGTCTGTGCTGACAGCGGATCCCAGGAGTCCGTGTTGGAGGCTTATTGTGTCTGAATTCCTGCTGGGTTGTGAGTGCTATAAAACCAAAAAAAAAAGAATGAGATTACACAATTAAAGTGAAATATCACTGTGATCTTTGACCAGATAGAGCTAAGGGAGTGCTTGATGTATAGAATCAGCAGAAAAACAGAGCCACTTGTTGTGCAGAGAGAGCCCACAGAAGTGCACTTGTTTTCTTACAACACAGCCATTGAGAGACTCTTAATTTTTAGACAGGGACAGCTGAGGGGTGATTGTTGTGCGCAATTGCTGGTGAGGGACGCTTGATTTATGTATACACACTGCTGAGGGGTAGTTGTTTATTTATTTATTTTTTATCTGCAGTGCGTAGGTCTGCCCCTTGGATAAACAGATACATCCGTGCAGAGCTTGATTTTTCAACAGCCGCCCCTGAGAGGTACTTGTCATTTGTAACCTCCGTACAGTGGGGTGCTTGTTTTGTTGAAAGGCACCACTCATGAACACTTTGCTTGTGACAAGCACAGGTGAGAGGTGCTTGTTTTGGGGATAGGTACTGCTGAGGTGTGTTTGAATACACCTGTCAATGACAAAAGCTTCATTTAGGAAACAGGTGGATCGGAAAAGCACTTTTTGCTTTTAACAGGCCTTTTCTGATGCAACTGTCAAAAAGACTGATGATGATTTTTTAAGAATGGCCACACAAGAATTTAAGGACAAATTGTGAGAAGTACACAAAACCTTTTTTCTTAAATTGCGCTTTTAAGGAGTTAAGCCCATAATCCAAAAGCACAAGTTGCTTCAGCTGTGTACTTTAGCTCTGAAAACTTTGCCATGCAGTTGCCTCCTACATCTCTTTCTATAACTACTGTGCAAGAAGCTGTCTTGGAAGGTAACACAAAAACTTAGAAGTACATCGTCTGCAAAGTAATGTTCAACTTCTACACATGAAAGCAGTCACGGAGCCATCTGACATCATATACATTTTTCTCTTTAATAGAAAGTTCTTTACAATTCAAAGTAACAATAAACTATGGTGAATACAATACTGTATGGTGAAAGTACATATTGTACATCACTTGGAAACAATTACAAAAAGTCCCAAGACAACACCTCCAACATTTAAGGTTTCAGAAAAATACAAATGAAATGATGATGAAAAGACTTTTTTTTTTTACAAAAAAAAATCTTTAACACCACTGTGAAGGGCATTACTGGAAAAGAGAAATGTATGTTCAGCTAACCTACACTTATAAATAAAGTGTGAATAACTAAATGTACTTTTTTTAATGAGAAATAAATATAACTTTCTGAATGATTTAATAGATTAAAGCTGATGCAGTGTGGCACAGTTAATACTCACGTGTCGAATTCAAAATTACTTACTGAGGAAAAACATATTAGAAATAAATATATAATGAATAAAAAATGTATTAATACTGCAGGAATTGTATTTTACCTGGAACCCCCTGAAGAATTCTTTTCATGTATTGCTGAACTGTTATTGTCTTGCATGACATGTCTGTGGATTTCCAAATCCCCCAATAAAAGATTTCACTGCTCTGTTACTGTGCTGATTACTGAAAGTACTGATGTGAATTAATAATTTGGAAATCAAATTAGGGCGCTGCCCTCCTATGGCAAAACTCACGCCTTCCAGACAGCATTGAAAGCACTGACAAATGAGCTGCTGTATTTTCAGTGAACTTTGACGTGGCAATTTCAGTCCCTGTCAGATTGACATTCGGAAACAGCAGGCAGCTTTTTTCAATAAAAACGCTCTAAAAACCCACGGTACTCTACCTGTTCAACACCGAACAGCAGACAGGCACAGTTGTTCATCACTGACTGATGAACACAGTGGAGCATTTAGCAGCTAAAGAGCCAGATATTTCCTTCAGGAGTTGAAAGAGGCCGTTAACACAGAGTTAAAAGACAGTGAATATTGGATTTACATTAGTCAAGTAGCCAGGAACACGGCTACAAATGAATGACAATGTTGCTCTGTAACTACTAGATGTCTAAATAAGCAACTTTGCCATATCAACTTTATATACTTTATATACATAGGTATTAGCTTTATCAACATTTTGTTGATAGAGCTTCTGGCAAAAGTCATGTAATGGCAGGTTTCAGGAAAACAATATTAGTTATTTGGAGTAAAAACTCAGCTCACCTACTTCATCAGGACTGCATTGGTGTGGTTTGGTCCAATTGATTGACAGTGCTGGCCCAAACGTTCTCATCCCAAGCCTTACAAAGCATCTGTATTTGACGCCAAGGTACCCTTCAGCGTCTGTATGAAACGCCTTTAAACTAAGTCGGTGTCGTTGTCAAATGGTTGAAATTTTTATTAGGTTTAGGCACCTAAACTACTTGGCTGAAATAAGTACATTTGGTGACATAAGTAAACTTTGACTTTTAGTTTCAGACATAGACTGTGTAAAAGAAATGGATGTAGTCACCGTGACATCAGCCATTGATTTGTGGACTGCTGTTTAAAATCCCCAAGTTTAGCAGTTTAGCCGCTGCTATGTTAATTTTTTGCAACCAGGTCACCATGATAGTGATTTGTCAATCACAAGGTAGTCCCGCCCTAAAGCATAAGCTGGTTTATCATCTATTTTCTTTTGGGACCATAATTTACTAAATGAACATTGTGCTGTGTTAAAGAAGGTTTGAAACTAACAATTGACACCTTAAACTCATTAGGAAAGTATTTACTAAGGTTATAAATCCAGTGGGTAGAAGGGCCATTTTGCCATTATTTGTAATGGAACCGGACATCTTTTGCAGTCATCCCCTGCTGGCCATTAGAAATAATGCAGGTTTTACTCACTTCCACAATGGCTTCACTTGTGAGAGCCAGAGGTTGCCACTTTACATTAGAGTTACTTGAAAGCCCAGGGTGTCTTACGGACACTGAAGGGTACGTTGTGTGTCAAGTACAGATGTTTTGTCAGGCTTCCTCAAAGCATTGGTATTTGACACCCTGGGATGAGAATGTGCTTGCTGGCAACATAAGAAAACAATCCAACAACTGGCATGAAACTTCAGTTTTGGCTAAATCCTTCTAAGTGGATGAAAATAATCACTTTTTTTCTAACTGAGCGCCAGGCACTAAAACAAGTGAGAAGACAGAAGTTACATAAACCAACTTCCAACTTTGGCATAAACTTTGGCATGTGTTGTTCAAGGTACAAGGTACAATTTGTCAGATTTCAACAGGTTGTAAAGTGAAAATTAGTCCCTTCTGCTATGTAGCAGACAATATACAGTAATACAAGAAGCAATCATAAAAATGGTAGACAGAAATAAACTATATTGAATGGAGCGGAGAATGACTTTGAGTTTGAACGTCAGATAGCTTGGGGGGAAAAGCTGCTCTGCGGTCTGGTGGTGCAGCAGCAGAAACTTCTATATCTCTACCCAGAAGGCAGCAGGGTGAACAGGCTGGGTTGGGTACTGCCCTTTGTTCATGAAGGATCTCACTGTTTATAGTAAGAAGATGATTGAATAATAGGTCTTCAGTGTCTTGAAGTGGACATAAAACTGTCTTGAATGAACTCTTGTAAGGCTGTGTTTGCCCCAGCTGACTGCCAAGACCTTGGTAAATAAAATGTTAGTGAGATGTCTATTAGGGAGAAGGCATGCCTCCTCTTGAATGGATCTTAGCTGTGTAGTGTTGACTCAGTTTGCAGTTTTCTGCAGTTTTGGCTCCTGTTGGGTAAAAGCACAATACATGGTTGAGAAATTCTTTCTTTCACAGCCACTAATTGTAGTTAAGAGTTTAAATGTTAAATCCTGCTGAGGTGTTTGTGTGTTCACTGTTTGTCAGCTGCATGCTGGTTTCTCCTCACAGCAGTGAGTTGAGAAGAATATCTCCCGTGGAAATGAAAATTAAAGCACGTATGGAGATTCTGTGTGAAAATCATGCTGACCTATAACCAGACAATAACAATTTGAGTCATGCAAGCCAACGTGGTGCAGCCTCACAGGAGAGGAGTCGCTTCAGCAGCCTCTAAAATGACATTTCACCACTACTACAGTGTGACTGAGATGAAAGTGTGTGTGTGTGTGTGTGTGTGTGTGTGTGTGTGTGTGTGTGTGTGTGTGTGTGTCTGTGAGCTGGGCTGAGGGAGAGGATTTGAAGACAGATCATTTCACAATCCTGAAACATAATTAGGCATGAACAATCAGAACACATGGACAAGAAAGGCAAGATTTGTGACAGAGGAAGATAAGAGGAAGTGGTAATCATTGTGTGTGTGCGCGTGTCTTTACATGACCTCTGTCTTGCACCAATAAAAAGATGATGAATTCTGCAGTGCAAAAGTTATTATCTGATATCTGAGAATAGGTATACTATTAGATACATATACTTTTCTTTTTTAATATTTTTTTCTTCATAATGAAACATTACTTAGTTGTTTCATAATCAAGCCTGCAAACTCAAGTGGGGAGAAAAAATCAACACATGAATCCACAATAAATAAATAAAAAGATAGTTGCAGTCCTAATAATTTTCTCACTTTCGGCCTGTACCATGATTTCAAGTGCTTGTTGTCCCCTACATTCATCTTCCTACTACTTTTTTTTCCTCAAGCACTTCTCTCCTTCCCTCTGCTGCACTCGAGAATGGCTGACAGTGAACACACACATTGAACCCACTATACAGACACAAGTAGTCAGGGTCCAGTAGGTGAGATGTGTCCAGGGACCAAATTTGATGAAATTGGTGGTTTCTACATGTGTCAAGAAAAATTTCTGAGTGTTTTGATGCGTGACATATGCTGTCAGCAACAAGTCCTCCAACCTAAACGGCGACATAACTTGCTGATCCATGCCTCCCAATCAAGGTACAAAATGAGCACTACAAACCAGCCAATTGCTGGTAGAATATACAAGCAGCAAGTAGATTTCTTTCATTCATCAATCAAAAAAACAATGTCAGTCTATTGAGTGACTTTGAACATTCACTAATCAGGCCTGTGGAGAAAAAAGGAAATTTTGCACCTTGCTCCCACTATGACACATATGAGGGTTTCCCAGGGTGTGATTTGTGTAAAAAAAAAAAACATGACCTGCGTCACATGACATTAAACATGTATGCAGACTTTCTGCCTCTTAATAATACGTCACCCAACTTTATTCTTTGCTACAGCCACTAGAGGTCGCTGCCACAATATACGTAAGTATGGGTCGCAATAACTTGCTGCACAAACAACCTATATTGCCATTTTTCTGGTGAGGACAGTCTCACTGTCAGCTACACTTTCATGAGAAGCAAATCAATTACATCTTAACTATGGGGGCGACCTCGTTTTCCGACAAGCTTCTCTCACCTGAAGTTAGCTCCCACTGGACAACGTAATGTCATTTTAGCTCACCGTTCCAAGTTAAAGCAACCAGCTCCCAATTTCCAAAAAGTTCTTGCACACCGTAAAGTTTTAGTGACCACGTAGGATCAAAATCTCTTGACAGGGAACCGAACAAAGACTTTCGTCACTTAGACTGTCATCGGACAGGTCACAGTTCACCTGATCTGAGGATCTGTGGTCTGAGGACCCAAATGTCATTAACAAAGTGTGACTACAAGTGGTAGACAGTGTTCAGAGCAACCAACATGTGGTCAAGCAGTATTTTGCATCATAAATCTGGTCCTGCAACATTCAGAATAGATCAGGACAGACAGGGTTTCAAATACTGTGAACTTGAATTTCTAGATGCCTTTTGAGAAACTGACCTGAGCCTCAGGACATTACAAAAAGAAAGGCTTCATTTTTAATGTAGTGCAGTTCTAGTTCAGCATTTGACTTTCTGAAATATCTGGAATAAGTATGAATGTATGGAAAAAATGTTTCAGAGCCTATTTTATGTATTCCCACAAGGGCAGTGTTTTTGACCCATGGTACAATACATTCAGAGTAAGACTGTCATTTTCAGTGGCTTCTCACTGGCTCAAGAAACCTTCATCCCAGAAATAATAGCTCTGTTGCACACAGCACCAAAGGTGCCACTGCAGCACAAAGACTTATTGACGGAGCTGAGTGTGGGCTCGGCAGTTGAAATGAAAAACTTAAAGTAAAAGGATTACCCTCTAATATTATTAATTCAGCAAAGAGTAGCCGTGCGTCGATGAGAGGGCTCTCACATCCAAACTGTGTGTATTTGACCTGGTGTGTAATGCTTGAAATATGTAATATGCTCCAAGCCTTCATAAGTTCAGTGTGTAGGTCATTGGCTTTTTGTCAGGGTTCATGACTACTGGTGGAAACAGTGACAGTAGTAGGAAACAAACTGGTGGCCTAACAGCAACAATCGTTACCTTCCCACAGTCTATTGAATTCCCATTGGAGGTTTTGTATTCTGCACACACACAAACACACATATTGGAGTAATTTTTAGATTTGAAAAAAGAGAAATCAATGTGCACCAGGAGCTCTCCCCTACCTGTCACATTGTTCTGCATGGGTTAAAGGTCTCTGTGCACCCAAGTGTGGTGTACACCTTAAATGCCCAATCTCTCTTACCTAGCACTGTCCTCTGACTTTCTCTGTACAGATAGTGGTTATTGGATTAAATAATTTATCAGCCTGGGTCAACAATGTGGTCTCTCTTTCTCTTGCTGGAACAAAACTGAACAGACATTTACACACAGGTGCACAAATGCAATCATACACACAAACAAACAAACACATAAAAAACAGGAATTGTAGAAGAAAACGAGGGAATGGAACAAACACTGGATTAAAAAGGGCATTGAGACAAAGGACTAAGAAAGAAATTTGCTCTATGCATCTATGCATGTTAACCTTTACCATCAACTAAAGGTAACTATAAATTGTATATGTGTTACTTTAATAATATGGTATATTAAAATTTTATAACTGATGTGAGTATAGAGAAATGGTGTACAGCGAATACTTTCTGACAATAAACATTTAAACAACAAATGAAAGAACTATTAAAATAATTATTATTAAGAAATTCTTATTTTATGAAATACAACAGTTGTTATGAAGAAGTCAGATTTATTACTAAGCACTGTTCAGGAGGTTGAGAGGTCGCTTACTAATCAGAAGGTTCCTGGTTCAATTCTCCAGAGAGATTGTTGAAGTGTCATTGAGCAGGACTGCAGCCTCAGTGTATGAATGTGTGTATGAAGGGTTAAACAGAGGGTGGGAAAACAGCCTTCATTAGAAATAATATTTTAAAAAGGCTAAATAATTTAGTGACAGTAGGTGTGGCTGTAACATCAGGTCCTGTAGGGAATTTCCAACTCAAGCCCGTGCTGGTTATGTGAGGGGCAGAATGAAGATGGTGCTTGAGTTGGTCACACATGGATAACCATTGTCTGTTCCTTACTGCTCTGCAGTTAGGTGAGGGGGAAGTGAGGTGTAAAGCAACTGTGATCAAGTGGACATACTACCTAGATAGGTGTTAGATAAGTGTTCCGCTATGTTTGTGGACAATAGAGGCGCTCAGAGTTTGGATACTGTTATGTGCCTGTATTTGCTCTGAATGACGAAGATGTAACAGTGTGAAAAGTATACTTGTTGTTTGTTTTATCCATACTGTGAGGAAACCAGGGTACAGGAAAGTAAATCCTCTTGTGAGAGAAAAGTATTTAGTTTTGAGTTTATGAGTACATGTTAAAATACAGTGAACTTGTGCAAGTTTGTACCAATTAAATGTTTGTAATGTCAGCACCAGGTGATGTTGGCTCATGTAAACACACTAAAGTCAAGTTGATTTGTTTCATCATTTCATGTATTTGACATTGCAATTATGAAATGTATGTAGAATTCCACTTGTATTAAATATTGTTAGTGCCAAGATGCTGTTAGTTGAAGTAACTTTTTTTTCAGGCAGCTTCCCACCTGCAGATACCTCCCACTGTGTTTTAAATGGGGGAAGCCAGAAGCACCGCTGCCAGCAAGTGGTATATGATTTACCTCTGGGGTCTATTTTTCTGTCTGACATTTATATATTAGTACAAAAATGTGCTGTTTTCCTGTACTTGTAATTTATTCAGTCATAAAATTACAGATTAAAGTTTCTTCATATTAACTAAGTTAAACCAAGTTTAAATAACTTTTTCTGAACAACAGCCACTGGGGCTGGTAGCTGCATTAGATTGACAGATGGATTTTCTCTACATTTCCCAATAGTAGTGGAACACAACCAAGTCTGGCATGTTTATTTTTTGTTGTACTTTTATGAAACTATTTAAATGTTTATCTAGGACATGCTGATGTGCTGCCTCCCAGTGACCCAAACAGTCCTGAAGTGACCAAACATCCTCATTAAGGTCAATTAATTAGCAACAGATGACATTCAGAGTAAGAGTCATCTAGCCATTTTTCTGGGCTGTTCAAAGAAAAATGTGACGGAATCACGTATAGATTTTACCGTGTTCTTTTGAATAATATCGGACTTAGAAAGCTGTGGCTAGGTGCACTGAATATAGACATAAACAGTCGACGTGCAGTGCCAAGACAAATCCACTAATTCAGTGATCACTTCTCTGAAGAGGATTATGTAAAAGCACGGCTTAATAACCCAGATCGACGCTTGCGGAAGAGCACTGCTGTACCCAACTAACGAGTAAGACGTCGCCAAATACCTACAAATAAATGAAACTACTTACCACACAATCAGTTAACAAATGTTTCCCCGGAAATGTCCCCTTTCACCTACTGTTGACAAAATGTAGTTCCAAAGGAAATGGCTGTCTGATAGCAATGCACAGCACTGAAAATATTCTAAATAGAGCGTACACTTGAACTGTTATTTTTTACGGGACTTTTTTTAAGTTGCTAAAACACGTTCTGCTGCAAAGCCTGACCACATTGCTTCCATGCCTGTGCAAATGTACCTCATATAACTTCAAATAACCTGAACTAGCCCTCTAAGTGCAATAGGTTCACTACAAGCTACTACTGTTTTGTTTTGTAGAGTGCATTCTCACAGACCTGCCTTTTGTGTAAAACAGCAGATACATATTCAAATCATCATTTTGCTTCAGCACACTGAACCAGTTTACCAGCCAACCGCCTCTGTCTGCAGAACTTGAGGAAGTCTTAAGTAAGACAAACACTGCAATCCATCTACTTCCTCCTCACACTGCTAACAGTCTTCGTCCAACAGCTGGGAACTCTGTTCTAGTCTCAGGAGGGAGGTCTATTCATCTCACTCTCATTCATTCGCTCTTTCTCTATCCGTGATATTTTTCACTCTTTTTCTCCCCTCAGTCTTCAGGGGTCCTCTTTTCATCTTGACCTCTCTGCCAGTTAATCTCAGGTCATTAGACAGCCATTTGTCAACGACTAGACATCGAAGAGAGTAAGGTCTGCTGGCCTCGCGCTCTCCACTTCAGATTCTTCACTCTCTCCTCTCCTGTCGCCTCTCTGCTGCTCTGCCGGCAGCCCTCAAGGCCTTGCACTCGCTTCTTCTCATCTTTTCCCTCTCTCCTTTCCCCCAAAGTGCTGATGGTTAGAAAACTACAAGCTAGGCCTAAGGGAAGGCTCTGAGGCAGGAGCGAGCGACCCAGGAAGGGAGATGCAGGGAAAGAGATACAGCAGCCCAGGAAAGAATAAAAGATGGATTAAGGGACAGAGCGCAGAGGAGGCTGGGAAAGGGACACAGTAGGGAAAAGAAATGGAAAGAGTGCTAGACTGACTGAGAGAAAAAAAATATTAAGTGATAATATAAGTGATGATACGTATGAAAGATAGACAGAAAGAGGACAGAAAAACAAAATATATATATATTACATAGCAGAATAATACAAAGTCAGGGACACCAGAAGACCAAGACTAGTCAGTCTGCAGTGTTAACCACAGGACAAAAAGGTTCTTCTATCAACTTAGTTATCTAGGGGGCCGGTTTGTCTATTGATCTACATATCGAGTATTTTGGTCCAAATTATTGAGTCAGTTAATTTCTACAATAAACAAATAAAGCTATAGCATTATGTTTTGTCAGCAAATTCCATGGAAAGACCAAAACCAAGAACATATTGGTCTGTCTCTTGTCATGGAAATTTAGATTCCTGGTGAGAGATTAGGCAAATAATGGAGTTATAACCAACCATTGTCTTTGAAGAATTTATTTAACAAAAGAGAATAAACAGAGAAGTACTACAACAAAATCAGCTGGACCAG
>JAPMOB010221878.1:3492-31612 GCA_029875015.1 Lepomis gibbosus | reverse complement strand
ACACACACATACACACACACACACACACACACACACACACACACTTTCCCCATCTGTCACAAGAATTACATGTAATCCATAGGAATTTTCAGATGTCATGGAAGAAGAGGTGTGTATGTAGGCTATGTGTATACATGTCTGTTTGTGTGTGTGTGTGTGTGTGTGTGTGTGTGTGTGTGTCTATACTTTCACTGGGGTTGCAACCCGACCACTCGGCCACCTGCAGCAGATGGCTGAGAAACCCCAGAGAAAAAGAGGGACACAAACTCTCTCTCTCTCGCTCTCTCCTGCGAAAGCAATGTACAAAATACAGGGGACAAACAAAATAATTTAAACAAACAAACAAATGTTCCAGTTAACTGATACACATATGGGTATCTGTCATCTTTATCACAGCTCCAGCAGTCAGCAAGTTGATTTGTGAGTTATTGAAGCTCATGCAGACTACATTATGGATGCTCGCCATTTAGCTAATTATGCTTCCACCTGCCTTCGCTCTTCTGTTCTTGCAGCCCTTGTTCCGCAAATCGGAACGCAAATTCTTTGCATCAATGCTTTGTTTAATCCATATAACTATACAGCACAGTGTTTCTCAGGGACATTTATGACTGTTAGCCTACACATCGCGCTTATGCAGTAAACACAACATGATTATGATGGTGCTGTTTGCAAAGTGGAGGAAGAGAGAGAAAACAGTGAGGGACAAAAAAGAAAGTATGGAATTATTTCAAGATAAAGAAAACAACAACTCTGTAATGTTACAGTCTGTCCACCGTAAAACTGATGTCGCCAGGCATCTGACCATAAAGCACCAATGTTCTGACCGAGGACCACAGACAAGGTAACAGTAACAGCAACTTTAGTATTTAACTGAAATCATGACTGATTGATTAAGTTGTAAGTTGTAAGTTGAAGGCTAGACTTTGGCTAGCCTTCAACTTACATAACTTACATTATGTAAGTTGAAGGCTAGCCAAAGTCATCCGCAGTCCTCAGCTGAAAATGTGCACAAGTGAATTTGCTGTTCTCCTTTTTGGGACGTGAGTTGTAACCTCACAGTCATGAGTTAACTGGGTGTCGGGAGCTGCACCTTTAACTCACCTCCAGCTCTCTCTGTAGCTCAGAACATCCCTCCTATCTGCGTATGCTAATCCATCCTTTCACCTTTATTCTTTGTCTATATAATTGCTGTCTTTATAATAACAAACAACAGCTGTTTTGTGTGCAGGATCGCTCATTTCCCGTTTCACATTTCACGCGTGTTTTCTTGATAAAACGTGGTTTGGAAACCTGCGTCAGGTGCCTAGCCACTGTCAGCTCCTGTAGTGTGTGTGACCCCCCTGTCACCAATCAGTCACGTAGTGTGAATGCGTCGTGTGAACGGCTTCAAGACTGCCCTCATATGACGGCAAGTTGTGTGAACGGCACGGCCATCGGCCGACGCTGAAAGTCATGTAGTCTGCACAAACCTTTAGTTAACTTGTAGCTTGTATAACTTGCAGCTTTCAGTTTGTTGGTCTGATGTTTGCCATATGACACACTATGAATTTCCGAAAGGGGAGGATAAATATCTTATCATGTATAAACGTGCACAGCTTATCCCGTTAACGGGGCGCCACCGCTAAGCAAAAGTACTAAACAATGCATCGATGAATCGTTAAAATAATCTATAGAAGCTTCCAAAATAATCGTTAGCTGCAGCCCTAATTAATATTAATATTCTTGTATGGTTGCAATACTGTAGGCAGACAAACTCGAATTATTGTCTTCTTAAAATTCACTTTACTTTCATCTTATGGCTTTGTCTTAACTGATGGTATTTGTTGTAATTCTTTAAAAGGTATATTATTTGTTTTTACTATAAAGAACTTTGTTTTGAAATGTGCTACATAAATAAAGTTATTATTAACAGGAACAACAGCACAAGATGAAATGGTGGCACTAACACTTTCCATGCTTATTCATAAAATTAATGATGAATTAATGATATCCTGAATAATGAATATCATAAAAACATTTTGTCCAGTTTTTTTTGCCAGAACACTCCATCTTTCCTACTTCTTTTCTTCTTTTCTTTTCCATTCCAATTTCATCTTGGCTCATTCATGAAAAATGTGGTCCAAATATTTGTCCCCTACAGCTGCTGCACCATTCTGGGTACTATTAGTCCTATAATATCAGCTTGACCCTGAAAACAGACAGACTTACTATACCTGCTGCACAAAATTACACATATAGATTTTATTTATTTATTTATTTGCTTGCTTGCTTGTGTCTGTTCTGTTCATTCAGTAATAAATAAATTTGAATTTTCTTCTGGTGATATCTCTATCAGTCACATTCTGTGACACGCTGACGCAGCAATAGATAAATAATCAATAGCAGGCATCAGGCATTAATCAGTCACAAGGTATATTTCCACCCACCTGATTTTAATGAGCATTTTGTTTTTACGCTTGGCTGAGGTGAAAAATTGGTTTATTGAAAAGGAAAGCTTAAAACTGATTTATTTCACTCTAATTAAATAAATTGTATGTAGTGGATATTTCAGTAAGTTTGTTGAAACATCTAAATGGAGAAATAATGATGGTGAATGATGAATAATTCTGTGATCGCCTCACAAGGCCCTGACAGAAAGACTAAAATGTCTTAAATGACACTATTTTCACATATCTTTGACTTTTTTCACCTAGTATGATGTTTTCTTTGACTCTATGGAAGCCATGGTTGTTGACATTCCTACGGCTGAAAGTCTGCCTTCCTGCCGCTCCTGTTTGCCTTTACATGACATCCAGGTCATGAAAAAAGTGCACAGCATTATTTAAATCTACTAATCACAACCACACTGGGATGAAAAGGAATTCAGGATTACAAACAAATACAACATGACTCTGTTACACACATAAGACCTGAAAATACACACAGAGGTAGACACAGAGACAAAACATTAGAACATCAGAGACATGACAGATGAGACAAAGTGATGAAACGATCAGACAAAACTACACACAAACACACTAACCCAGTGCCCCCGCTTTTTCACCCAACACACACCTACAGCCAACAGCCAGATGCACATGCCAGCTACCTGGCCACCTGTCAGTAACAGAGTGGCTTGCTGACTGATGGTTGATGGGAAATGAGGCTTGTGACCTGCTGGGGAATGAGCTGCTGACAGCCCGATCTGCCCACCTGCTTTGACTGGCTATTTCTTCTTGTAGCCTGCTGTGTTAGGGCCCCTTACACTGACCATTTTTCAATGAGTCCTAAGTTTTGGTATGGTGGTTGTTAGAAAGGCTTGTTGCAAACATCTCGAAGGAGAATGATGAAGGAGAACATCTTTTCTGTATTGATGATAGCAATATTAGTAGATTCGTTTGGTCATCTGTTTACCTATTTACAATGGGTGTGACGAGACACTTTACCCACAAAATGAAACAAGATTCAAGATTGGGGTCACGAGATCTAGATGAGACTTTAACACTATTTTCAAGAAATCTTTAATGCAGAATAATATGAAAATTTTGAGCATTAAACACTTTATTTCCTGCATTTGATGATTTTTTCTGTCCCCCATTAGCCACACATGAAAACCAACTGGGCTAAAAGTGAGATTAATGTTTTATCAGAAGAATTTCAAACACTGTCTTCTGGGTAAACTTCCCCACCACAGATAAAGCTTTTTCGAAGCCTCCTGGATTGTCTCCCGCATAGTCCCAAATGGGGCTAGCTAGTTGGTAACTGTGTCTATCTGCTGTTCTGTGCTGGGCAGGTAAACACAGCTGACCGGTGCTGCGGGAAACAAGGCTGATGAAGTGCTGAAAGTGAACCATAAAGGTGATAAATCTTTGTGGGTTGGGCAATTTAATCAACTTCTTGAAAAAATAACAAGATTTGAAGTCTAAAGCCTTATCATGGAAAGTTCATTACAGTGTTGAATTAAACTTTTGACCGGAAGGTGGTGCAAGAGGAAAGATTTCACAAGAATTTATCACCCTGGGAGCATGAATGTGCTAGGTTAATGTTTGGGTAAGATTTATTTTTTGCAGTGTGCAGCTCAGCCACCTGTGCCTCCATGTAAGGAGGGGAGGAGAGGTCTGGACAGTGGCTGGCGGAGGAGTAGGAGGAGGAGGAGGGAGATTGTTTTGTTCCTTAGTCAAACACAGAGATGCCTTGGCCTCCGGATGTCTCCATTTCAAGACAATGATCTCCCCGAAACCTGTCACAGACTGAAGGCCTTTATAAAACACCACACTCTCCCTTTCTGTCTCTTTATGTTCACCATTTGTTTTTATTCTCTCTCTATCTTTTCCTTTTTCACATTTTCTCTTTTTTTGTCTTGTTTTCCGGTCTCTCTCTCTTTCTTTTCATTCTATGGCTTTCTCCCTTTCTTCTTATTTCTGTTGTGAATTCAAACAACTTAATTCTTAAATTTTTCAAAAAACAAAACAGAAGAAACACTGACCCCTAAATGCACGCAGTGACACGATAAACATTGTAACATATGTCCTAGTAATGTTTCATTTAAATCAACTGCAGATTACAACAGCAAACATGTCTACTGGAAACCTATAAACCTCACTTCTCAGCATGCAAAGAACAGAGTACATGCAAAATATGCAACATGACACCTCACCACATCATACAAACAAAGCTCAGCTGTCACGTAGATACAAGCATGACACAGTGAAAAAAAACAGTCATCACGGGCACAACTAATGAAGTAATGTTTTCAAAACAGATCTAAATTTAGACCCTGGATGTGAAACTTAATTTCGCAGGTTTGATGTAACAAGATATACAAGATTAAATCTGGTTAATTAAATTAAAGTTTAATGACTTCGAGGGGGAAATTAGGTAATGTAATTAAATCAAATGGAGGAAGAAAACGGAGATCTGCACTGTGCTTCTTCCTAAAATACTCCGCAGTAATACTGGAAATACAGAGCAGCTGCCAGGTGTCTCACATGTTCATTTTCTGACTTCTGTTTTTAAAAATAAAACAATTATGTTCAGTTACATCAGGCATTTTAAGCTTTCCAATGTCCCCATCCTGAGAGTGTTGTTCTTTGTAATTAAAGCAACATTACGTGCTTTAATTACGATTTGGTGTTTTTTGCGATTTGACGCCCTTAGTTTCAGAGTGGGATTCAGCATTATCGTAAATATGGACAGCTGTATATGTGTATTATTAGTTACAGTTATGATTACATTATTTATGATCCAAAAGTAGCAAGTTGACATCTTTGCTAACCCAGCCAAGAGCATTAAACACTTAATTTCCTGCAATCTGGAGACATTTTTCTACACCAATTTATGGAAATGTCTTCATTTTCATAAAGGGAAGCACAAAATTCAGGTGTCAGGTGACAATTCACAATGTAAAAATATAATAAAATATAATGCAATAATCAGCAGCTTAATATTATTTTTTGCTTAACAAATGCTTTCAAAAGGTGGTGGCTACATGTCCCCAGCGTCCCCACTGTTAATGACCCTCCCTCTCGGCCTCCCTACTCCATGCATACTGCTTCACCTCCACTCTCCTCTTGCTCTCTCTCTCTTACTCAGCCCATCACGGTCACTTTGTCCCTCTGCTTCGCTAACACACGCCTCCTCTTCTGCCTGGCAGTGGCCAATACAGCTCTTTTACTCCTTCAAGTGCCTGTGCCTGCTCTGAGATGTGATTGCGCCAGCCCAATGTCAGTATAGAAAATTACCCTATGGGCAACAATCCAGCCCTGCAGCAGCCTCTTTCCTGGCCGCTCTGTTTTCCTCTGTCAACGTCCTCTTCGGCCTCTTTGGTCTCTTTGCCTCTGCCATTAGCTAATGTTATTTCTATAAAGGCTGCTGTGTTTTCCCTAGGACGGAGTTGTAGCAGCAGAGGTGAAGTGAAAAAATTTTGTGCACAGAGTGTGCCCTGCTGTATGTCTGAATATGAACTGCTGTTGTGTCCATGAGCATGTAATACGCATTAGAATAGGTTAAAATTTCAGTGTTTTCCCATTGTCTTAGATGCACATATTTGGTGGTGGTGGTGTTGGGGAAGGGGTAAAAAATTCCTTTTACCAGTGATAAATATGCAATTTCACATGATTTGGTACCATTATTTTCACCACATCTGTGAACAAATAGTTGGAAAATTTTAGTTTTTGTGCTCTCACCCCAGTGATTTGACTGTGATTTTCATGGCACAACACCCAAGCCCTTTTGGGCCTCACCTTCTAAGCCTAACGGCAGGGAAACCCTGTTAATATGAACCCCCAATCATTATGGATAGGACTTTTCATGTTGCCTTTTGTGTCTCTCTCAATGTACAGCTTTTAACATTCATCCCTAAATGAATATGAAAAATAGGCATAAGCAAAAAGAAACATCTGCTCATTAGCTTAAAACAGACTAGTTTGAATCCCCAACTTTCTTTACTAACCTCAGACACCATAAAACCTTAAGCGACTTCATGGGATTGATTTTGCCTTTGATCCTTTCAAACACATGGGCTACATAATACAGGAAATGGAACAAGACACTAGAGTACAGGAAAGCCATTTACTGTTCTGTGTTTCCTCCTATAGACATGAAAACATCATAGAAGTTGCTTCTAACTGGATGATTTAGAAGAAGTGATCTGCATTCAAAATGAATGACCATTGTACTGTAGTAGGTGTGTATAAGTGAAACCATTTCTGATTAATGCAACAATGAGGTGACGCTGTGGGTCGGCAACAATTACTGAATAGGAGACAGTTCAACAATCCAAAAAGCACTTCATGTGAAGCATACTGACGCCTTTACCAGCTGAACCGTTGATCCCTTTTTCCTCCAAGAAAAGCAGTAAAGGACACCTGGATACAACATCTGCATTTATAATGCATATAATTACAAATTAGTATTAGTTACAGACAATGAAAAATATAGAAAACCATGACAGTTTACGTGTCTCACAAACATACTTTGGCAAGCAAAGTGTTTTTCGAGGTAGGTTTGTAAATTTAACTGACAATATAAGACAGTTTATTCGGGCTCATCCTGTTAGTGGGTACTGTAAGATGATACTGCTTCTGCATGAAAACCAGACTGGGTGCATTTTAATACTGACATGCCTCTTTTAATTGAATCACAATGATGGTGAAGCCCATTCAGCCTGCAGAGGACCAAGACAAATTGTCTTGTCTGGCTGCTATAACAGACCATCACCCAGTGTGCTCCAAATACTGTACAGTAGTAGACACACATACACAGCTGCACCGCTGAACTTTATTAACTTTGGCGTTAAAAAAAACAGGGGGGCTGCAAAGACAGTCAGGTGACAGTTCAAGAGCATATCAAGGCCTTAAAGGACGTGAAACTCTCCAGGTTGAATCATGTTATATGTAATATGTTATAAACATACTGTACATGTGCATCTCAGAAAATTGGAATATCGTGGAAATGTAATTTAAGTCAAAAGTTAAACTTTCATATGTTCTAGATTCATTACGCATAAAGTGAAATATTTCGTTTTTTTGTTTTAATCTTTAAACCTGGGCTTCCATAACGCTTCAGCAGTGACACAGGCTGGCTGCCTCCATGCCATGTCGCACTGTTGCAGTATTTCATGTAAAAGATGCCCTGACTAAGTACTGAGTGCATAAATTAACATTCAGATGGTCGATATTTCTGTATTATACATTCTTTATTCTAATATTTGAGATTTGGATTTCCATGACCTGTAAGCTGAAGCTGAAATATTTCACTTTATGTGTAACAAACTTAGAATACATTAAATGTTTCACTTTCTGACTTAAATTACGAGAAATTAAATGAACTTTTCCTCGATATTTTAATTTCCTGAGATGGACCTCACCGTATGATTCTTTGATGAAAAGAAATCACAAAGGAATAATCCTGTGTCCATGAATGTGAGAAGTCACCTTTCACTTCCAAGGAGGAATCCAATGAAACTAAAAGCTAAAAACTACACTTTCTAGTCAAATCGGTTCAATTTTAAATTCAATTTATGAGAAATTCAGTAATTCTGGTGACATGTTTTGTTAACAGTTGAATTGACAACACTTAAATGTTCTGATTTTGCAACAGCTCTGACTAATAATGCTGAAAAACGCTAGTAAACTAACAGTATATCGTTACTGTAAATGATACAGGAGACTTGTGTATTTCTATGTTGAGGAACGCAGGCAATATTTAACGACTAATGATGGGTGAAGGTTTAGGTCCTGTCTCACAACATTAACAGTGTTTATTGTGGTTTTGTGTTTACTAAATTATTAATTTTGGTCTAGTGTTTCAGCTTTTTAATAAATTATAATCAGTTTAGATTAATAACCCAAGCTTGTTTGATTTGTTTCTTTTATTGTTGATGATCGACCCTTTTGTGTGTGTTTGTTGTTGTTCTGCCTGGGACGTTGGGGTAGATCAGCTGTTCAGTGAAAACTGGTTTGGGTCATATGAGCAGTGAGCACTATTGAGATGTAAAACATAGGTAAGATAGTTTAGCAGTAAATGAAGTTCTAGTAAATTTGGTGCACTCATTAGCATGTACGTGTGCCCAGAAGTAAATTATGATGTCAGTGTGTTGTTCATTATTTTGTGAGATTGTGGTGTTCAGTCTCTGTTCAGCTCACCCTTCACCTTTTTAGGTTCCCGTTAGGTGAGACTGAGAAAATAAAATGCTAATCATTGGAGTAGGAGGGAGGGAGAGAGTTGGCAGTTTTTGTTTAATTTCCCAGGTTCTATTTCTAGTCTCTGTTTTAGTTACCTTTTGTTAATTAATACCACTTTTTATTGCACTTACTTCTGCCTGTTTTCTGCATCATCGGCCCTTTATATGGCATGGCGGCACTACAGTGGGAGCCACTGACTGTCTTTTTTATACACAATACTGCTATATTAGATAAGATCACTAGTCAGATCATCTTTTCAAACACCACATGACTGACAAAGGAGGAATGAAACAGAAGCAAACTCTTCTGACATGCTTGTCTTTGTTTCACTTTGTTTCCCTGACCCTCATTTTGTTTTTATCCCTGTTTGATATGTAGTCTGATCCTGCATAGTTAAATAATTTCTGTCTGATACCTTTTCAAACCAGTTTAAATATGGATTTTTACTGTTTTTACTACATTGTGAATGTTTTATGCTTAGTCTGGATGACACTGACTTTGAGCAGCTCCTGCACATCAGTACTTATAGTAAGGTTTGTCAGTATTTCTATTCAATATTATTTTATTATTACACTGACTTTAGTTTAATTTTACTCATATGCAGCAACTGTTGTGTGAAAGTCTTACAGTTCTTATGTTGATGTTTTTCTATTTTGTATTTTAAATACTTTAAATACTTAATTAATATTAATTAACCCCAAAACTGACTCAACAATGTATTACAATCATTTAACAGAAATAAAATCTAGATTTTACATCCACGAGCTGCTTTTCCCCCCAAAAAAATGACCAGGTCTTTTAACTTACAGCAGTGTTCACGAAGCTCAATAGCCATGCCGGTCTACCCTCACTTTACAAATTTATTCAAACACATAAATTTCTTTATTGCTGCTAACATTTATTTACCTGCGCTCACCCCCCACACGCATTTGCCAGCACACACACTTTTATTTATGTCAAACTGACCTCCACTGTGTCCTCGGTAGGGGCGGGAGAAAGATATAAACTGAACAAGCTGTCTTTGTGTCTGGCAAATGACTTTCTGCATGTTACACCCACAGAATAAGAGATCCATTGTGCTTATGTGTGTGTGTTCAACATGTACCCCAAAACATCAGTTCTTGGTGATAAAATGATATATTTAAGGCTGTCAGGGGGTCAATGACAGTGAGACCTCAGCGGGGAAATTGACAGCGACTGACTCGACACTGTGTTGAGTTTAGAACAGTCCGCACGTGTTTTCTGTGCATTCATCTTTGTATTAGCTGTGGATAAACACTCGAACGCCACTGACAAGTATAGACAACAGGAAAAACATTGAGCGCTGTTTCAGGGCCTCAGTGTGTTACAAATGAAGCGTTTGTCCGATCGTCTAGTGTCTGAAACTGGCACCTCCCATTTTCTGACTATTACCAATGGGGTCTTACATGAACACAAAATCTCCTGTTAAATTTAGAACAGTTATAGTTATTTCATGTGGAAGATTTACATTTTCTTTTTTTTTCTTTACTTTTTTTAGTTTCTTGGAAAAAGTTGATATCATGTATTTCTTTGCACCAATCAGGATTTAGCAATATTTAAATTAAAATCCGCTAACTTGGTTGTTTGTTCATGTCCCACTGTCAATCAAATCTGCTCAAAAGACACCCAGAAAGCCCTGATACAATGCAATTTAGTTTTCAGATGGCTTTTTTTCTTGATTCTTGCAGATCTAGTCATAAATATTTAATGTTATAAAGAAATGCTTAAACTTACAATTGATTTTTTTGGCAAGCAGAAACAAGTTGCGAAAACAACATGTTCATATCATCACCTTTTCAGTTGATATGGTAAATTTGTTAGCAAGCAGTTGCATATTTACACATCCAGCAGTAAATGAGCGACATCAGCATTCATTTTGAGCCATGTTTCTGGCCTACTAATGACTGTAGGCTCAATATTCAAGGTAATATTATTGTGACTATATACAACTGGGTTGTTGAAATTCTGTTTGCAACTTCATTCTGCTACAGAGCAGACAATAAACAGTCAATATACAATACAACAAGCATAAAAAGGTAAACGGAAATAAACTATCATCAGTGGAGCAGTACTGAGGATGAATTAGAGTTTAAGGGTCTGATAGCTTGGGTGAAAAAGCTGCTCTGCGGTCTGGTGGTGCAGCAGCAGAAACTTCTACAGTAGGCCTATATCTCTTCCCAGAAGTCAGCAGGGTGAACAGGCTGTGGCTGGGTGGGTACTGTCCTTTAGTATCCATTGGGCTCTGCGTAGGCACCTCACCAATATCACTGATGCTCAGGAGATGGGTACCAATGATCTTCTGAGCAGTTTTAATCACCCACTTCAGAGGCCTCCTGTTCTGGGCCGTGCACATCCCATGCCAATTACTTTCCTGTCAGTTGACAAACCTTGGCGTAGGAATTTAGCCTATTTAAGTTTCCTTAAGAAATACAGTCGTTTTTGAGCTTTCTTCACCAGCGTGGATATGTGAGATGACCATGTCAGGTTCTCTGTGATGCTGATTCCCAGGAACCTGAAACTGCTCCACTTGACCAGCTAGTCTCTTAACTGTGTCTTTCTGCTGTTTGACGCTGAGCAGATAATGTACAGTGGGTCTTTATGGCTTTTTTCTGAACACAGCTCCTTGCCTAATCTAAAAATAACGCGATGAAAGTGGTGAGAGTGAACTCAAACAGTAAAGTTGGGGTCCAGACGGCTAAACAATGAGCTGAAACTCACTATACAATTCTGTAAACCCACGGGGAGCTGCAGATTCAGTTGACAAGGTTCATCACTACACACAAGCCCTTTCATTATGTCATTTGATATATTGTTATAAGTTTTTAAGGGCTTTAACACATCACCCACAGGTTTCTGGAGGGATGATTTGAAGTTTGGGATTTTTTTGCTTGTGAGGTTTGCTGCTATTTTGTAACTTAAAATCACTCAGATCCTGTATTACTACATAGAAATAGTACAATATGACGCATGATACATTTAAAAATCAATGTATTTTACTGTTTTGTACTTATTCTTTTGTTTTCCAAGATTTTTGCAGAACTATCATCTGCACTTTCTTTTTTTTCCAGTTGTGATAAGTTTCTCTATTTTGAAGAGTTTTGTGAATCAACGCTACACTCAAAAATCCCTATTATGACCATTGTGACTATTTTAGAAGTCAGTATGCATATTGAAGAGGAATTAGTGTGTGATGTAGAACTAGGACACAGCAAGAAAATCAAAACTTTACAAGGGGTAGAGCTGAAGTTAGACAAGCAAGTGGCAACTACCGTGTCTGAATGAGGTAAACTGACATCTGTCAATCAAGGCAAACCTCAAACATATCTCAGTGTGAGCCTTAAAATCTCATCACTGGACCATAAAAAGGTTTTGAATCCCATAGGTATCTTAATGATAAATTGGACACACCTAGGTGTATGCTGCTTACTTTGGAAGACGAAGTCCTTAACTGGGACAAGCACTTGGCTAAACAGACAAAGAAAATGCATCAACAGAAAATCAGAGGAGAAGAAGTCACAGTCCTGCCCATGTTGTTTGATAGACCAGTCATCTCTGGAAAGTGCAGTGCAAAAGTGCCAATGAATTATTAGTAACACCATTCTGTAGACAGAAATTCAATAATAATGCAAAATAGAAAAAGAAAGTGGTTTAGTTTGTCTGCGAGCCGAGCTCATTGTTGACACATCAAGGAGAAAATGCCACTTGAGCCTGAACCCTGATCTAGTGCCTTTGTCATGAGCTGGGACCAGAAAGCCTTGTTGATCCAGCACTAGCAAAGAGCAAGTGCACCACCATGTGGACTGAGCAATATCACAGAGTTTGGTGAGGCTCAGTCACTTTTCTTTCAGAGCACAAGCTATGTTTGGTTTGACTGTTTTCAGTGTGTGATTTCACTTTGATTTGACTTTTGGTGGTTGGATAAATATGTTTTTTTCTTTATAAACAAATGATTTTAAGACACTCTTACCATATGTGACTCTTGAACATCTCTTTCCAAAATGATAGTCAAGCCTGGAAAGGCTTTACAACAATATGTGGAATCTGGCAGCAGGGATTTGCTCCCATTCAGCCATGAGACTGTTAGTGGGGACGATGACATACGTTGGGCCATAGCACAAAGTTAACAGTGGGCTTTGCAGTTTATCCCATATGTGGTCAGCCAGGTTGAAGTCAGGGCTCTGTGCAGGGCAGTAAAGTTCACCCACATCAAACTGGTGAAAAAATTATTTCTTTATGGACCTGACTTTTAGCACAACAACCTGGGGTGGAAAACCAAAAGCCATACCTGATTTTTAGGAATTCTATTATTATGCAGTATATAGCGTAACTATTCTATAATATGAGTTATGGAATCACAGACTGAATAACTTTGGTTTCTTATTTTACAGTTAATGATACTAATTGTCTAATGTCCACAGACTATAACCAGTCCAGTTGACATTTTGGGTTTAATGTGTTATGTATCTGTATGTGTTAGGCAGCTTTTGTAGGAGTGCACTGACTGCAAGGAACAAAACATTTACTGGGAACAAGCCTACTCAAGATTACATAGATCAAGGAGCATGAATATGTTTCTTTCATATTAGACTATATAATTATTTAATTGAAGTATACAACATGTGTCTGTACAGAGTTGTGCAAATATTTATTTACCATACTATTTTATAAAAATGGTTTCAAAACATAGATGCCAGTAAAACTACAATACTCTCTCTTCCTACTGTGTTTTTAACATGTCAACAAACAGCATGGCTCCAGAAAATGAAGGAAGGCAAGAGAGAGTTAGCGAGAGGAGTTAATTTACACAAGCTACAGTACCACTGTCACAAATCTAAATTAAGAATGCAATATTTAAGCTGACACAACCAAGCACAGAACAAACACGCCTACAGGGCCATAAGCAAAGAGCAATGAGCTCAACACCACTGAAGTCAACAACAACGCGCAAAGACAACGTTTTAGGGATCCAGACCCTTTCTATAGCCACTTTCAACAGAGATCCTGCAATCAAAACGAAAAGAATGTCCGCCAATATATATCCACTTCCCAGCTCCAGCCCTTTCATACAGTGCAGCAAGCTGGCATAATGGCATAATAATCTTGGCTAATAAAGCAGCATGAAAGTGGCTACAGGACAACATCATGACAACAACCGCAATCCATATATCAGTTGATCCAGCACAACAATTTGGCCCATGCGCGAGCAGCATCACAGAGTCAGGATGATAAAAGATCACCACAGCTAAGGGCTCACTTGACGTGAAAGACGGCAGCATAGCGATTTTTCCTCTGGGCCAACTTCTGGATGACTGAAGTTTTTCAGAGAATCTGCTGACTAGTTGCAGCGCTGCAGTGCTGTGTAATATTTTCTTCAGAGTTTAATAAACATTATGATCCGACTGTCACTGAGCTCATAGAGCTGTTTCCTCCACGTGTTTGTTATGCTGCACAATGGATTGCCTGTGTTGGTCAGTGAATGTTAAGCCCAGTTTCACAGCATTGTCCAGGTGACTCCCACAGATGAAGGCGAAAACAGTCACAGGATGGTTTCCCTCAAAGCCAAAGGTGCTTCTCCAGTCACACGGCACTGACAGTGTCCAGTTTGATGTTAGCTTGCTGTTAGCAATGGTGCTAACCTGTTGCTATCTGCAGAGAAGTATAGCTCTTACACACAGTACAGTACACAAAACTTTGTAAGAGTGTGACAAACGTTTTATAAACTAGCCAGGCTACTGACTGTCTGTATATTAATTAAATTACACTTTTCTGTCTTCTGCAGCTTGTCTAAGTTACCTCCAGAGAAAAACACACACTGGAAGCAGCAGGCTGATCCCTACCTCTGATCTGCTCTCCCTATTAGGCCCACCCCTTAACCAATCACAATTTTAGAAATGTGATAGGCATCTCCATAAACAAATCGGAGGCCTCACTTAAAATAAACATCATGGTCCATCACAGCTCAGGGTCAGAGGTTACCGTGTTAAAGTGACAGAGCCTAACATGACAACACATATATGCTGCTAACCACCTTTTAACACAAACCCAGGAGTTACATAATATATACAGCATATAGCATTTTATGCACATGCCCCTCATCTGGTGGCACCACTGAGCACAGGGGCATTGCCATGTTGAAACCGGTTGAAACAGGTCTTCCCCGAACTGCGGTCACAAAGTTGGAAGCGCACTGTTGTGTCAAATAGCCCAGATCAAAACTGTGCTTTCAGGCAGGTAGTGCAGCAAAACACCAGATTCATCACACTGCCAGATAGTGAAGTCTGAGTCATCACTCTAGACAGTACATTTTCCACTGCTGCAGATTGTAATGGTGGTGTGCTTCACATCACCCCAGCCACGGCTGCCATGGAGCGTGCCATTGCCGTTGCTTCCTCGGGCAGTTTGGAGCTCTGTAGTGAGTTCTTCTGGGTTGTCATTGATCTTAAGATGTTTAAAATTCACAATAAAAGCGCTTAGGGTTGGCAAATCTAGTAGGAGAGAAATAAGACAAACTGCTGACTTTGGGACCATAGTCTGAATAAATTTGATATCTCCCATTATCAATTTTTAAAAATAAACTTCTTCTTGTGACCAAGTTATCTACGGAGAAGTAAATTTCAGTTGTTACAGTGATGGACAGTGCCTGTTTTGTTGGCATTTCTGTACACCAATTTCTTTTTGCTTATCAGTTGATAAATACGTTGATAAATATATGTTGGTTCTCTACAACACTGACCACAGGTGAAGTGAATAATATTGATAATCTCATTACCATGGCACCTGTCAGTGGGTGATATCAGGCAGCAAGCGAACATTGTGTCTACAAAATCAATGCATCAGAAGCAGAAAAAATGGCCAAGTGTAAGGGCACAATGGCCAAAACTGTGATGGTTAGAAGACTGGGTCAGTTTCTCCAAAACGGTCTGTAGTGGTCAGTAACTATCAAAAGTGGTCCAAGAAGGAAAAGTGGTAAACTTGCAACAGGGCCATGCCTCCACAAGTCAGGGCCGTTTTTCCCTGCAAAAGGGAGATCTACAATATGACTATTCAGGACAGTCTTTTTTTCACACCAGAAAACATATTTACACTTGTGAAGCAGCAAGCCAGGGTCCACCTGTGGACCCTGAAGACAAACAAGTGAAAGACAAACAAATGAACAGACCAACTCTCTTAAAAGATATCTTTACTTAATGCACATATTTGCAGCAGTTTTTCCCTCAGTTTTACATAACTTATATTGAAAGTAAACCTTAAGCACAAAACACCTAATACATAAACGATGAGGGTGAAAACAAAAAGGCCATCTGTCTTTTATACACCATCTACTATACAATATGTATGAGCCCTCTTTGTATAAATTACATCCCAAAATTTTTTTTCCTTTAGTCAGAAGGTTGAAGACATTCAATACTAAAATATTCAACCAGTATGAGGATAAATGGACCAAAAAAAAAGTTATTTTAATATTGACATCACTTCCTAATTTGACATCACTCTTGAAAATCTCTGCGATGTAAATATTGTAACCTCTGCTATTGACAGTAATTACAGAGCTCAGCGAGCATCTATCAGTCTCTTCTATAGTCCTATAAAGCGCCATTTTAGACAACTCAGAAAACAATACAAAAAAATCTTTCACCCTTCAATAAACCAGGGATATAACTCAACAGTACAAAAAAAAGCTTATACTTTCATCAACTCGCAGCTTGTAATAAATCCACTGCATTTGAAACGAGGATATTTTTCCTATTTTTCATCATAATCCTTTTAATCTCTCCATTTTGTAATTAACACTATCCAGACAACGGCAATTTTTATAAAATGACATCAACTTCTACAAAATTCTTATTTTTGATATATTATGGTAATTTTTGAAGTAGCAGATGATCTAATTTAGGCTCTCTGAATTCACAATCCTTTTACTAGCCTCTGATAAACATTTCCATACTCACAATATTATTTTTAGTGTCCTGTAGTAAACCAGCTTAGTCCCATGTTATGCAACCTACAGACATTATGGAAATAAAATGTCTCACAGTCAACAGTATTGCAGTGTTATGATGTTACTGCTAACAAAAGTGAGTAACTAAAATACACAGGTGAAATGAAGATTTCTGGGCCACCTGAACAGAAACATCAGCTTTGTCCAGAACATTGAAAATCTAGTGAATTCACTATCTGGTACTCAGTGATTTAAACAGAAGAAGCAAACATTCCAATGAAAAATACCAAAAATCCTTCTGGACATATTGTGACTTTAAATAAATAGAAATAAAAGTAAAACTTTAAACCAAGTTCTTATAAAATCCAACTAATAATAATCAGTTTTTACAAACTAGATCCAGTATCGACAGAAAGCCTCTGTCTGGACAGCAATGACATTATCACATCTGGCTACAGTGATCTGGCTGTTCTGAGGTTTGATTTCATTTCTTTTCCAATGTCAGCATTTTCAACGCCAGATTAAGAAAAATCTTGCAGAACGCAAGTGAGAAAGAAGATGAGGACAGGTTTCAATAAATAACACTCACAGGAGCTGCAAATCAGCCATGTTCAGGTAAAACAACGAAACTGAACTGGAAAGCAGCTTTGCTTTGAAATTTACTGGTTATATGTGACTGTGTTACTAAATGTTAGTATTAGTTACATGTTAGTAGGGGCTAAACAATTAAAATACCCTATTATATCCAATAGACTGCATTAAACCAAACTTTAAACAAAGTTTCTGGACTTAAAAATTTCTCCTGTAATCACTTGACATGCCAGAGATGTCTCGAGCAGGTCCTAAGAATTGGTTATCAGGCTAATCAAAATTCAAACCTTTCTTTCCTGTACTCTGCTGTTCCATCTCACCCTGCCCACAACTCCAACAGCATGATACTGTTCTTGTTAAAACGACCTGGCTGGTCGCATTACATCAATTTCAGGAGTAGCATTCTCCTGTTAAACTCTACTGAAGTCATTTCAATACTTTCAGTTTAAAAACAATATTTTTAAAGCAGGGCCTTCAGTATTTGGCTCAAGCAGCTTATAAAAAATAAGGTGTCAAATGTAGCATTCCACAGCTGTTCATTGTCAGATTCATTCTAAACAACATTTAAGTTAAAAAAAACAAAAACGTATCGGATCAAAGTCTGTATCTGCAGATTCCCAATATTAAAGAAAAAACTTGATTGGAACATCCCTGGTGCGTACACTAAGGCTGGGTGTCACACTTCAATACTTTTATGGTACTGGCCAAAATGTGTCAGTAGCACAGAGTTTAGAAAGCTGGTATAGAATGACTGGTGGTATTTTTTGTTTTATTTACTTATAGTGTTTTCAATTTAAATCACAATTTTGCTGCTTTTAGACAGCATTTTGTTTTGGCGAAATTCTTCAATGGCTCCTTTTGTATAGACACATTTGAAAATATTGGCTTCTCTATGAATAAAAGGTTTTGTAGAAAATCATGTTTATATGCCTAAAGTAAAGTACTGATTATATCAGCATTGCCACATGTGCAGTGATATGGAGGATGGTTTTCATCCAGTACAAGTTTGTAACAGAAACAGATGCCAGTTGAACACTTGAAGACATTCTTTCTCGTGATTGTGGATAAAAAAAAATATCATGTGTTAAACCATTGATCACACGTTGAAGGGTATAACTGCTAACCGTCATTTCACTTACCCACACATCAGAAGCTTTTTCCGTTAGAGGAGGAAACTAAATAAAAAAAACACACATTTAACTGTTTCAGTTGGGAACCCAAAATGCTGAAGTCCAATGTTGGGTTATTCCGGGGTCCAAGCCTGTGGTTTGGATGACTCTGTTCCAGGGGAAAACCTACTGAGAAAAGACTCTTGCAGGAGCTGAAGGTCCATGATGGTTGATGTTAATGTGTTAAAGGGGCTGGTTGTTACGTATCATTCCAAGTCCTGACTGAAGCCTCTGCAGTTCCTACAAGCCCAGCCTCAAGTAAACTGATACTCCTCAGAGTACTCTGTGTCCTCAGGCGCATACTGGTTATCTCCGGCTGTGTACTGCTCATCTGCATCTGCGGTGCCGTACTGGTCGTCCCCGGGCGCGTACTGCTCATTGGCGGCATTGTACTGGTTGTCTCCACTGGTGTACTGGTTTTTGCCCTCGTACGAATGTTCTGCTGCATCTGGGTTCTCTGCAGTGTTCATGCCCGATTTCTTCACTCTAAAACAAAAAAAATATTTAGATTATTTCATGGTTTTCTGGAGTTTTTCCCACACTACTGGCTGGTTAGGGCACGACAAAGTAGCCCCCCTCTCTCAAACAGAACTTGACTAACAATTCAATCAGATTATCATGCCAGCAAAGGTATTTTAGGGATCATTTCCACTTGTAAATGACACTTAATAACAATATGAGTCTGTCAGTGGCAAAAAACAGCACGACTGCAGTTTGCTCTGTCAATAATGGACCAATTTTTACAAATGCTGTCCCAATTAGTCACAAACACAAAAACATGGGGAGATAAGTTGAATTTAAAGAACACTTTAAATACAGATGTGTGCTTACTGGTTCTTATGTTTGGCACCACTAATATGAGACTGGTACTGCTCCACAGAGTTTAGTTCAATGTTGCAGATGGTGCACGGATAGCCCTTTAGTGTGGAAGCTGCAGACACATAGAAAAGGAGAGAATTTCTTTTTCTTTAAGCCTGTAACACTGAATCTGCCCACAAAGGAAGAGAAAGATTTGAAAATGATTGCATAATTAGCGAGGTGAGGGGAGTAGTGCCTTAAAATTGGCAGCTCTGCAAACACAACTACATGAGATCCTGGTTCTGTGGTCTGACCTGGTGCTGTGGAGGGGCCATACGTCTCCATCAGTTTCAGCTTGGTCACCTGTTTTCTATGCTTCTTGCCCACGTAGTGCTGCTGGGCCATGAGAGGGTTGTTGAAGGAGGCCTGGCAGATGGAGCAGAAACGGTCCGGGTTGTTGTTGTCATCCGTCACCGGCATACTGCTCAAATCATCTGCAGGTTTCTTCTTCGGTTGAGCTGTTGGTGGTGTTTGGGAGGCTGCTGCTGAAGAGGAGGAAAAGAGGAGAATAAAAACAATTATACAATTTTTTTACACAATATTTTGCTTAAGTAATAAGGAAAACAAGTAAATAATACATTCACATAGGAAATAAGATCAAAGTAATGTGTTGGGTAAAGAGCTGGAGGTTATGAATAAAATAATGAACTTACATACCTGGGATCTGGGGACCAACAGTTTTCAGCCTCAGGTTCTTGGCGTGAACTTTGCCATTGTAGTGAGACTCGGCCACCACAGGAGAGGAGAAGGCCATGTTACATACATGACACTCCTTCAACCGGTCGGTGTCTCCGTTGTTACAGTCCTGATTACAAACACACACCCAGCAACATAAATCATTTATGGCTCCAAGAGGCATCATTTCTCCTTTTAAAATTAAACTGTATCTGTTTCCTAAAACTAAGAACCTAAAACTGGCCTTTTTGCTAACATTTTAGATGTTTAGGACATCCAAAACATTTTTGTTACGCAAGGTTGGATCGCTCTTGGTTAAAGTTGGTAATACAAACTTCAGAGTATGAGACACATTGTGCTCAGTTTGCAACATTACTAGCTGGTTGCTGTGTGTTCACTAATGGACTTCATCAGGGGAAAAAGCTTTTTTGGATCTTTCATTTGTATCTGTAAGACGCAGTTAACAGATACACCTGTTTCTATTCACAATAATATATCTTTAGATAAAACTAAATTAAATTTACACCACACAGCCTTGGTTAGCTGTCATTGTAATAAATCTATTCAAGTGTCTCAAGATCTGTACAGATAAGGATGCTAAAGTGCACAGAGGCAGCTCTATCGTAATTTAAAACTACCCAACAAAAACATGAACCTTCAACCTCAGACAATTTGGCAGCAACAAATTTGATTTCAACTGTGAAGGAATTTAGGGGCACTCTGACATAGGCTTTCCCAGGTCATGATAGGGTCAACAGCTGAGCTAAAGTAAGCCAAAGGTGACAGCCAGGGACTCGCCAAAAGAGTAGGTCAGACTCTGTCTCTCTTTTCTGCTTGTTTAGTGGACTGACTGACACAGCTGTCTGGATAAGTTGTTATTCATTTGTTAGGTAACCCAAGGTCAAGATTATCTTAATTTTGTTTCATTACAGATAAACGGGTGTAGAAAGTATTCCATGTGGCTTTAATGACACAACGTGTCTTGTTTTGGTACAAAATCCAACACAATCGTCACACATCTATAGACACAATAACCTTATTTGGACACTTAGTGAATCTCTGTAGATCTAGAAACGATAAGTATCCCCAGGCAGGAAGTATTCTTCAGATCTGGTGTTAGCATTTCGTGGGTTCACACTTTTTATGCTGGCACTGTTTCTTCTCAGCAGAGTCTCCTGAACCATGCTGTGTAAGTGTTCATCAGTCTCCCAAACTTCACACCTGAACCTGGCTCACAATATTTTTATAACATCAACTCTGAGTTAATCTTGCATAGGAAATCCACAAGTGTACAGAGTTTTATTAAACACTTTCGATTATTGTACTGGACAGCAGAGAAGCCTCCTCCTCCCTCCTCCGCAATTTCACATTCAAGAGTTCAATCTGACTGGTGTGTGCGTGAAACGAACAAGGCAGTGAAGGCGTGACCGCAGCCACAATGTATTTTTGGATAGGCTACGACATGTTAGTTTAAGTTTGTTCAAACTTAATGCAGGCCTCCAGGAGAAAGACTGAAGACATCCTGGAAGATCCAAGAACTCAGTTTGCTCAAGATCAAAAAGTACTGTTACTTTAAAATCATGGTTAGCAAATGAATAGAGACTTGGAGCACTACTTCAGTTGGGATCACAAAAAGAAACTGTTGGTTTGGGTGATTTAAGCTGTTTGGGTTCAGCTTACATTAATTTTAAAACTGAGCACGTTTTACTCACACTGTCAGATGAGGCCGACTTCAACTTCTTAAATGCTGGTTCCTTCTCATTTTGGAAGGAAAGATAACGCCGAACTTTGTTGGCATGTTTCTTGCTCTGAAAAGACAAGGAAAAATGTTTATCACAACAAGAAGAGAAAACGTCAACACCCCAATCCCTTGCATTAAATGTATTTCCATATGTAGATATGTAGAGAAGAAAAGTTTATTTCTATGAGTGGTAATGCAGGAAAAAGCAGCTTCTGCATTTTGATGGCTGGTATGTTGCTTTTGAACACATTTTGCATTCAGTCCCGAACAACACACACCTTCATACTTAATCTTACCATTTTAGTAATCTTTTAATACTTTAAGTCATCCATCCGCCAATAATTTATGACTTTATCTACTCTAAACGTCAACTCTGTGGCAATTTTATCTTTGTTTCTAACATTTTACAAACTGATACGGTGAGGTATCAACACAAGTACACAAGTACAATTTTAGTACCAGCACTGAAACTCACGTATCATATCAGCAATAACAAAAAGAATAAAAATTATTCTGTGTATGTATATAAAGTATGATTTAAAGATTGTTAATCATAAATACTACCTACCAAATCAGCATAATGTAGAAACACTTTCAAAGTAATAATAAAACCATTAACGTGATGTAAAGGGCATTAAAAAAAAATCATAGCTTCTGGCTACACTGAAAAAGCAGCAGCAGACTGTGGGCTCACTGACCTGATAATGAGTCAACTTCTGAGACTCGGAAATTAGGACAGCACTGCAGACTTTACACTGGGAGTCAGAAAACAGGTCGCCGTGCTCCTTTATCATCTTATTTACTGCAGGGGGAAGAGAGAGAAACAGGAGATTTCAAATCAGGTTACATCTTCTGGGAAAATGTAATTATAACAAAACATGAAAAACTATGTGGCAAAAGTTCAAACTACATTTCTGCTGAACAACTCTGTTTATTTATTAAAGGGAATATGACAGCACAGTAGTGTCCAACTTCAGTGGCCCTGAAATCCTCTGTATTAGGTTTATTTTACAGAGTCTTTGAAAAGTCCCTCTTCAATAGCTTTCTTTTGTATTGTGAGTAATTCAAGCCTGGTTGATGACAACCCCCTTTGTGCACATGTTTACAGTACGTGCAAGTATGCTGGCAAACACCTATGCAAAAATCTCTAACCCCAACTCCATGCTCGCACCCAGATGCATGTTTTAGGCCCAACTCTGAGTTTGAGTCAAACAATCTGGAAAAAGAATTTACCTCGATGCGTCAACTCAGAGACATGTGACAAACGTAAGCGGTGACATGTTACATATGATTAGGCCAGGTATTAATTCAGAGAACTGAATTTGGTTGGACATGATAATTGTCATTATGTCTTTTACTTGGTTAGTTTGGATGAGCACTATTTAATTTAGCTCTTTCAGACATGGAATATGTAACATAACCAGCTGGCCAGTAAAGTACACCTTCACGGCCCAACAGGCCCTTCTCTCGCCTTTATTCAAAAAGCACCACCTCATAGCTGAATCCCTCTCTCCCCACTCTCAGACTCGGGGACTTTGAGGCGTGTGCCCTGTATGTCCATAAGGGTTTAGGGCTGTTCCACTACCACATTTTCAAGTTCATGAGGACTCTCTTGCAGATTTTGATCCCCTTACGCACACTTTCCATAAATACGCTCTCTGCAGACTTTACCTGAGGGAATAACCCACAGATTAGAGCAATGTGATGTCAAATGCGGGTTACCAGGGGAAGCAGGCGTCTCAGAAAATGGTAATCAAACATGAAAGGATCAACTACCAGAAAAAAAGAAGTTGACAGGTATGATGCTGTTTTGATAAAAACGAGTAAACTGATTATTTGAAAATGACCTATCGTCCACTCTTTAAGGCCTCGGTCTCTTAAGTGTCTTGGACATGAAGAAAGTAGAAAGAAAGAAAGTCCCAAACCCACACAGCTGTACGAAACAAGTTTTGGCGTAGTCAAGGTAACGTGCTATATGGCACAATGCTGTCCCATCATACCATTTCAGGCCCTTGCTGCCTCTTGCAATTAAGCACTTAACAGGTGACATCAATTAAGTCTGTGAGGGTTCAGGGTTTAGGGCGGAGATTGGGATTGAGCCCATTTTACCAAGTGTGCCTTACATGACCAAGGCTAATTAACTACTTCTTTCTAACTGTGACTGTCGCAAGTGCCGTCAAAACTGAAACCAATTCAAACACATCTGAGAAGCACCCTGACACAAGAGAGTCTGTCTGGGCCTACTAACATGAGTACTGAAAAGAAACGCACACAGTTTGGACTTAAAGAAGGTGGTATGGGACTTTGTTTTGCCAAAAGATGTGTGTGTGTAGACTCGCCTGCAAGCCTGTAAGAAAACAAATACTATTGCCCGATTATTGCAAAGATGAACGTGTATTCACATTTGAAACTTGAATGGAAACTTTCAACATTTTGAACTGAAATTTGAATTGTAGTCTGTGCTGCTGTTTAAAAAAACTGATTTGAAAATATTTTGGTCTTATAAGAAAAAGCTTGCTCCATCTATCTTCACAGTACAGTTGTCTAACAATCTGAGTTGAGTGAGCATGCAAACTTTTTACAATAATTTGACTGAAATCCTGCTCTCTGCTACAAAGAGTGACTCAAATAGACTGAGTACCCTGGACAGCTCCTGCAGTCATGGCAGGATCAGCACCTTAACAGCGGTTGGGACGCTTTGTAATACACAATTTGTAATGTTAAAAAGTGTCCAGCTGTTTAAAATGTACTCAATAAAATAAACCTCATAATACGTGCCCAGTGTTTAGAAGTGGTCTGTTTAACTTCATTGTGTGTATGAAATGATAAGAAGCATCCTATTTTCTCCCCTCTATTTATCTATTGTTGTGTTTATTATGCTATTTCCTCTAGGCTTTTCATCTATTGATATAGAAGGTACTAGCAAGATTTGAGAGCATGTCTGTTCATGAGTGCACTTTATGATATTGTTTTGATGTGCATTCAGTATGCAGAAAACTACATTCATTCCATGGAAATATGAATGAATGTTTAGCAATGACTGCCTTATTTTATGATGAAGTAGGTGATTGGTGTAGACAAACAAGTCTCCTCCTACAAAAGATGGCTTCTCCCTATGTAACACCATTTGCCTGATGAAGGTCTAGTACTGAAACGGTGTCACCATATATATTTCTTGCAACTTAGACAGTGTGCGGGAGTTTTCTTTGCCAAGAGGCCTCCTATGAAAGATGCTGCTGCTTTGTGCTGCAGGAAAGGGGCCCACTCAGGGTTAGGGTATATCAGTAATATAACAACACTTTCATTAGATACTTTCATTTTCTATGGCTATTTTGGAGGTATTCTCATAAGATATGTGTATATGATAACTATGCAGGTGGTTCCATCAACTATTTATTCTGCTTAACTACCTAACTAACAACAGTCTGATGAACTCTGAGAAGTAATGTGGCTTTAAGATTAGGCAAGGAAAACACAATACTGTAATCCACCAGAATTTAAGATTTAGGTATCTCATCTCTCAGGCCACAGACACAGTACTTGCTGCTGACAATCCATGTTTTGCCATTTGTTTTGGTGCAGAATGGAAGTTACATAAAAATGGGACTAAAGTATGGAAACAGGGGATCTGTGCTATAACGTTAGCCTTTTAGCAACGGTAGTCCACTCAAGCAAAGATGACAACACAACTGAGAGATGTAACGTTAACTAGAACCACTTTAAAATATCATATGGAAGACATATTTACTCAAAAACGGCATTCAAACAACTCCTGCAAACTTCAGATAAGTTATAATACTGTCTATGTAAAACTAACGTGTCTTGCATGTGCTGCTATCACATTAAGTAACGTCACTCGCACGACCAGGATTATAACGTTAGCAAAGTGCAAGACGCATATGGCCTAAAAAAAAAACACGCGTGTCTGCTGAACCAAACCTAATGTTCCCCCCGCCTTCCGGTCTCCATTTGTTCACGAGCAGAGGAGCGGATTCACAATCATTCTGCAGAAACACTGGATGCAGACCTGCTCTCGTCGACCTTGGAGCCGAAACGGCTACAGCTAGTTTAGCAAGCCTTCTCCGACACAGTGCAAATGCCGGCTAACGTTAGCTTGAAGGAAGCTAACGGCAACACTGGCATTTTCAGCTCGACTAGCCCCGGTCGTGACTGAGTGCACCGACGCAGTGTTATCTTAAAATAAATTAATACATTTAGTACAGAAACAAGCCATACCCTCCGCCGGCCCCGAAGGTAAGAAAGGAAAATCCTCCGTCTGCATCGCGACGGCCATAATTTCTATTACAACCAGCGGAGTCCTGATACGCATGCGCAGGTGACAGGCAGCCAGAGGGGGGGAAAGGGTGACAATAAAGACCTCTCACTCAAATGTATGTTCATGTACCTGCAACACTGATGTTTTAGTCTTTATAGGCGATCTTTGCACCAGTTTGAAAGCTGATTTGCTCATAAGTCCCACGTTTGTCTTGCAGGTCTTTATAACTACTACAAAATTTTAACAAAAGAATTATAGTCATTTCTGCCCAGTGCCATGCATAGATTTCTGCTTATAAATAAATTTTGACTGCTCCGACTGTGTCTTTATTTCTGCATCGCGTCCTCCTTCATGTTACCAGTAACCTGAGCTGTGACAGGGGTTTTCAGTCGTTGGTTAAGCCAGTAGCTCCTCTTCAAAATTAAACAGAAGAAGAGCTGTGCATAAAAAACCTGATAAAAATGAACCCCACTGCTGCAACAGTACAAGTACAAAAAAAGAGAATTAAATGTGGACTCTTAAACATCAGGGGCCGTATTCATAAAAAATCTTAAGGCTAAGAGTAGCTTCTAGTGACAAAATTCTTAAAAAATTCTTAGAAATGTGGGCGTTTACTCTTACAATTAAAGAAAAAATCCTAGTAAAGAAAAAAGTAATTCAGAAAGCATCTTAACCCTTAAAAGAGGTCTTAAGGTCAGAATTGTTAGGAGCACGGACGAGGACTTTTAAGAGGTTTAAGAGTTTCTTTAGTAGAGGAGAAAATGGCAGAAAGACGAAGAGGGAGAAGAAATGTGTTGCAGAGAATGGATGACAGTGAGTTAATCAGACGCTATAGATTAGATCGTGCAGGGATCATGTTTGTGACTGATCTTATTATTATTTGGCCTTTGGTAGCATTCATGACAGAAATATATAATCCAATGTAAATTAATGCACAATGCACACAATGACTGGTCACTTTTCTTTGGAGTAAAAGAGGAGGGTCTCATTTGCAACCTATGTCCCTCCTTTCTACAGAGTCTGGCCAAGGCAATGCAAATAAATAGGAAGATATATTATGAGAGCTCAGAGGAAATTTTCAAGTTGTTTGGAAAAGAGGCGACAAGAAATCAATATTTTTAAAGCTGTGGGCACAGACTTATCCGGTTTGTCTTTGTTGCCTTCTGATTTTGGCACAAAATGCCTCCCTTCATTTACAGGTCTTGATAGCATTGTGACTCCCGCTGCCAGAGTGCTGAAATACATACAGCCAGCACGCAGCCCAAGGCACAACTAGACTGGAGACAATACTGTTCAAAGTGCTGTGTCTCGTGGCTTGGTTCCAAGCGGCAGAGCTTGTTTTGCACTTTCGGAGGCTGCTACCCTGTGTGCTGATGCTGCATCGACTGACAGTGAGCAAAAACATCTTAATGAGATCCAGAAAGCTGCTCAGAAAGCTGCTGACAGCGAATATGAGGACTTTCTTAACCTGACATAATTTAAAATCACTGACTTAAATTTGGCAAAGTTAGTGGTCCACTTCAAGAGAGTGCTGTGTTGCAACTAAGTCTCATGACCAGGGTTGGGAGGGTTAATTTAAAAATGTAATCCAGTACATTTACTAATTACTTGTTTAAAAACGTAATCCAAGTACCACAAAATAAAAGTAATGTAATCTGATTACTTTTAGTTACATTTGGATTACATTAATGCCAAATAGGCAAATGATGACAAGAGAGTATCAATGGTGTGTTTTCTGCTTAGTGTATCTTAATGTTCCCAAAATGTTTTTAAATGATATGGTTTGCACTATGTCACCACTATGCCAGTATCTGACCCATCAATGGCAATGTTTTTTTGAAGGTATTCCTGATGACATTTAAGAGTATGTCATTTGGAAAACCATTTTAAAATGCTGATGACCTATTCTGCCCTTGTTGTATTAAGTTAGCGTCCAATGCAAAAATGTTCTTAATAAAATACTGCTGAAGCACAGAGTTTCTGGGACCCATTGAATACTGTACAAAAACAAATTTTTTCACTGATTTTGGTGAATCATATGTGATAGAGAAATATTAGAAATATATAGTTTTCTCTCTGATGTCCCTCTGCTGCTCTGCCTCAACTCTCTTTTCTTTTTATATACAGTCTATGGGTGTGATATCAGTTAGCGAGCCCTATACTAGGCTGTGATTGGCCAGCTGTGTG
>JAPMOB010221871.1:0-14960 GCA_029875015.1 Lepomis gibbosus | reverse complement strand
ACCTTTGTGTCACGTATAGAGGCTGTCACTGCTGTGAGTCTGATTCTGGTTCTGGAAAAAAAGAAGGGACATGGCAGCAGTTTATGACTCTTACCTGAATGTAAATGGTTTTCTAAAGGACCCTAATTTTTTTTATGTCAGCTGCATGTTTATATATATCAATATGTTAAAAAACTCTTTGTGCTCTCACAGTGAAAGTGAAATAAAAGGGATGCTTGAATAGCAAGAATGATGCCTTGCTAGCAACCACACTCCCACATACTGACCTGATTTTTTTTAGATGCAGTTTAAATCTACCATATATGCACATTTATGTTGGACTCCACTATGGCATACAGTCATCCATAGGTTTTATTCAATACATAAGGCTGTAAAACACCATACTCCTTAATTATATAAAATCTTGAATGTTCATGAATTGACCAGTCACATAGCTCTGCTCCCCTTTGTTAGTGAGGCTAAGCCTGGCAAGCTTTCCATTCTGGCATGGCACATATGAAGTTTACAATCATGGCGGTGGCAGATTTACCACTTAAAATTTCTTGCAATGCTAGCTTGCTTGCTTATTCAGCCAGCTATATCTTACAAAAGTTTTAACGATTCCAGCTGATTTGTTTTTTAACTATGCATTGTATGGCTACATATGATATCATAAGCTACAGTCTAAAGCTAGGCTATTTCCCAGGCAGTCAGCATCCTCACCTGTCGATAAAATAAAAAAATATTGTTGCAAAACAATGTTGTTCATTACTCCAAATAATTAGGGAAGATGTTATTTCTTCCTCACATGTTTGGCATTCATAGCCTACTTGTTCATTTTTTTTTCAACTATATGTTTTCACTTTTAACATAGGCTACAGAGAAAGGGCTTTTAGAATTTAGTCTAACCTATGTATTCGGCGAAGGTAACACTAAATCTTGGGTAAAGCTAGCTAGGGTTGTTGTAGTGTAAATTTCACCAAATCCAATAAATAGCAGGACACAGCTGCTAACATTGCCCTAAAAATCTGATAGAATGCAGGGCTGGAAATACCACACAGTGGATGTGGTATTCATAAACAAGGATAACCCTGCTGTGGTTGTGCCTTATGTTAGATTAGATATACACATCGTTTAATCAATTTCTAACACTTCTGCTATTGTTTTTTTGTTCTGTAAAAGGCTGGGGGAAAATACACAGTACTCCAAATCCTTTATTACAACCCCATAAACGCCATGTAGACATTTGGAGAAATTCAAAGAAATATTAATACTGATGTTATAAAAAAAACATATTTGTCTGTTTTGGAACCTAATCTCTCATAATGTTGGTATACAAATGAACTTGCAGTGTACATTTGTTTAGCTTTTACATTTTCATGTGTTTCTGTACTGTTTCCTCCAGTTAATTGTTCTCTCCTGTTATCTGATGTTAACAAAAGGTCATGTGTGAAACAGTGAATTATCCTTTTGATAAATGATCATGCAGCCAACGCTTCACAGGACTAAATTTGTATTCTTACATATTTCTGCAGGAAACTAAATGTTCTTCAGTATTATTTTCAAGTGAAGTAGGATGCATAAGTTGTGTAAAACTCAGTGCTGTAGATAACTCAAGGGTATATCCTAATTCAATTTCTTTTAATTGTGTCTAGATTTCGGTTAATATTGTGGTAACAGATCTGAGTCCATCTTACCAGCTAATAAAGTCCTGCTTTGTGTCTCTGCTTGTTTTCCTATATTAGAAAAGTTTTGGTATGGGTTTATACTGAGTAGCAGAAAACTCAAACTTTCAGAATACTTATTCAGTTTCTGTTTCTATTATTACTATGTAATTTTCCTTGATTGATGGCTTAGAAGTGTATCATTGACTGGTGATTGGAGGGTTGACAATTGCAGGCTGAGCTGACCACAGTGGGTCAGACGGCTGAGAGAAACAAAATCAAATATTCTCAAAGAGCCAAGTGGAAGTCTGATTAAAGAAAATTGGCAGACAGATTTAGAACACACTGCAGTCTGTTTACATGTATTGTGTAAGTGACATATTCCCTACAATGTTGATAAAAGTAACATACACTGCTTCTGCATACTAGATTTACTATAATCTCTGCTGTGTGAGTATGTTTGATTATTGACAGAGGACACAGGGAAAATGACTCATCTTTCCATGAATTCATTAAGTGTCAGTGTAATCAGGCATCTCCCAGATAAAGTGTTTCCTCAATAAATCTGTTTACTAAATGTGAAATTAATTTATCAGGGCGATGCCTCAACGTGAAATACTGTAGATAACACTAATATTGTAAATAAGATTAGATCAATATCATTCGGCGTACATTTAGCACATACAACAGTGGCCTCTTTTTGAAAAAGACATCCAGTATGTCCTTGGAACAGACAAAACATGAAACTGTGTACTAATAAACTTGAGGCTAAAATGTTACTCTGCAGCCAACATGTGTAAAAAGACTTTCAGTAAGGATGAACATGGAGAGAGAAATTTGGGTGCCCACTTGAGAGGTATTCCTTTGGTTACAATGACGGTATTTTCATTGTTTTATCATTTAAAAAGAAGTTTAGATTATGTGTGGCTCTTCTATTTTGTGCAAAATATGAATTTCATATGTAGCTATTTGTTGGGAAATAAAACGGTGTTTTAAAGTTTGATTGTACAGTTGAGATGTATGCCTCCATGCACATTATTGCATGTTCCCTATGTAACAGTAAGGCCAGCTTCAAATATATGTTGCATTGTTATTCAGTCCACTACCACAAAACAATTCTTAGGAATGTCACTTGACCAGTATACAATACTCCATTAAAATTAGATTATCTTAATCTTATTTAGGGATATAAATAGACACAGTAACACAGTAATGACGTATCTACACACAGATGCAACATTATCCAGTTCAACTCAACTATGTAGATTGTGGCCAACTTTGGAGTGATCAGTGAGTGAATAGACTGTTCAAATTAGCCAGGTTTATTGAATATTTATAATTTAGAGAAAAAGGTGACTATTTTATATATGCATTTGAAGCATTTGTACATCTGATACAAACAGCTGATTTTACACAGTTTGAGCTACACTCAATGAACCAGACAGCCAATATACTCTTGAGTTTAACTTGGGTTACACATATTGACTGTATAAAAGTTGACATAGCCACTGTGATGTTATGTATTTTAAAATAGTAACATCAGATAATTGTTGCCTCTTTTTAAGTGGCAGGAGGGAAAATTAGTCATCCTCAACATTTGTTGTAGAATGGTTTCACAATGATGAAAACAGTTGGCGGACAATAAAATACAAAATAGTATTTAATAGGATCTGAAAAGGCTTGAAAGATTGTGCATATGGCTGCCATAAATGGGGGGGAAAATCTCCTTGCATGTCCCTGCAACCCTGCAAGACCTACCTCGTTCCTCATTCTGAGTCAGTTTAAGGCTGAGGTCCATCACAAAAATGTCTTTGTTTGTGCTTTGAGCAAATGGGCACAGAACACCCCAGCATTGATCCCTCCTTGTATTACCTATTTTTCTCAACTGGAAAAACCTATTGCCTTTGTGATTACTCTCTGAACCTGTACAGTACAGAAAAGCCCTTTCTCTGAGGCCATTGAAAGTCACTGTGGGAAACGCAGGAAATCACTGACTGAAGCAAAAGTAGACCAAATAGTTTAAGGGGAAAATAGGTTCACAAAAGAAACTACAACACTTGTCATAATAACTCCCAGGAACACAGTGGACACTGAAAAATAACTTGAACAGGGTGGATATTTCTTTGAAAAGAGGAATGCAATAAAGTTGTTGAGATGTAAATACTTGTGTTTCCACAACTCTCAAAATTGAAGCACAGGATACAGTAGTACATCAAAACAGCTGGTTTGTAGAAGTGTATCTGGCTAAAAGCAATATACATACCTTAAAAATCCAGATTTTAACATGTGATGTTTATTTACCAAATACTTGTGAAAATGGGGAAAAGCTGAAAAAATGGCTCATTAGCATGATAGCCTTGAAGTGGTGGACAAAGGATGAAAAAGAGACTAAATCTAATACCGTCAATCAACTGGAGCAAGTGTACATGAACAGAATTATGTTTTATTTCCTAATTTATTCCCTTTATCTTTTTTATTGGGTTGAACTGATTGAGGGAATCGGAGTGTTTGACATGCTGTTATGGTTTGAAGCCCACATGAGTAGGATTTGAAAATTTCTGACTAGTGTTGGTATCAAAAACAGCATTGCTAAACACATAAAACATTATTATACAAGTTAGTTTGACTTAACTGTTTGACAGGTAAACTGGACCTTTTTTAATAGGAACAATTAAACCTGAGAGGCAGCGATGCACCAGAGTAACATCAAGCCTGCCAAACACAGAGTAAGAATATTATTACTATGAATATTACTTGATTTGGAGCTGTATTTTTGATTTCTTTTTGAGGGCTTTTCAATGATGCCACTCTGTTGTTCTGTGACTGGTAGGTCATTTTATCTTTTAAATTAAAATTAAAACACAAGAATATAAGAAACTGTAAGACACTGTGCTCACATTAGATGTGAGTGGTGGAGACAGAAATGAGAAATGAATGTGTTGCATGTGTATGTGTGGGGCCATCTCTGCATGAGGCAATACCCCGCTTGGGCCATCCCAGTATAAAAGTCTGGACACGCCACTGCTGTTGAGTTGGGTGATAATTCTCTGTGGGTTTCATAAAAGCGAGTCATGTGTTCTACATGTAAGAAAGCTACTGGTAAGAGCAAGCTGTCTTTATGAGCACAGAAAATGACAAGAGCCTTCAACAGCATTTCTATCCCTGTCCCTCTCTCTCTATGTCCGTCCGGCTTTGTCTGTCTCGCTCCCTCTCATTCTGCTCCCACAACAGCTTCACCCCGCTGCGTTGATAACAACCTCCACAAAATACCCCATAGAAGACACAACGTCCTTGATCCGAGATTGCAGCATCCTCTCTGTTCAAAGGCATTACTTCCTTTATAGGAGACTTGGTTACCAAACAAGAGAGAGATTACAGGGTGCTTTATTGATTCATTGACTTAGTCAGTCCAACCTTGGATTTGTCTGAACTTAAAGGTGGAACCTCACACTCCATGACGAAGCTCTGTGGGAATGTGTCAACACATGTTCAGTTTTCTGTTTCCAGGGAGAAGAAATACAATCATGCCTCTCTCAGTTGAATAATGGCTTTGAACTGTGGCTGCTGCTTTCTACTACAGCTACATTCAAAGTCAGGGCAATCAGAGGAAGAAAATGCAGTCAGTGACAATTCATCATGCATTGTAGCACTCATTTTGTGCAGATCAGCTGTGCTTTTGTGGAATATTTGATGAATTAATTAAATTAATATAATTATGAATATTTTTCAGATCCATGAACAAACCAGCATTTAAACAACAGCCATATATATATATATATATATATATATATATATATATATAGACTGCTGTGATTGTGATTATTCAGTAACATATGTTGCTAATTTTTAGATCATGAGACAAAACATACTGTGTGTCTGAATGTCAGGCGTTACACTGTTTGCTAACAGTTCCATTGCAGATATACTGTAAATTAGCAAGCCAGGAAGCTGGGATCACATTTAAATAAGTTGATAATGACTTACATCGTCGCCGTTCTGATTTCTCACTGTCACAAATACACAGCTGGGCTCCACACAATCTTAATTTTGATTTGGGAGCGTTGCTTAGTTTAATCTTTTTCACAGTGTTCCCATTCTCCCAGTTTTCTCTGCATGCTGTGTTTTAAGTTGTTTGATATCATTTTGGTTTGTTTTCATAAGGTGGGGTGGTATACAGCAACAGTGCAGTGTGCCTTACCTGCAGGCTGCACTTCTGAGTCAGGCTTGAGAAGCAGAAGCTCCCCGCCACACTCCTCACTATGTCAACAATGCAGTCGCTCTCTGAAGTACGACAAGTCTTTATACTCAACTGTCTCCCCCGAACATGTTCTTTTTAAGTATGCAGTACAACACTAAGGATTGTTTTTTATGCCTGTATTTATAAAGGGAAAGCTGACTGAGCATGCATTTTCTTTCAGCACCACCTGCCCTCATATTCGCTCACTTGTTCACCCGAGCTGCCCTGTAAAATCCGTCTTCAACTGTTGCAGCAGCTCTGCGAGAAGAATTGGGGAGTGTACGTTTCTCAAGGGCATTTTAGGAGTGGCATTACTCACTGTACTGGGATGTTTAATGACATGGGTTTTAGATGTTGGGGTCTTTTTAAGGCTGATTCTCATATTTTTCAATAAGTTTAACTCTTTAAGGCAAAAAAATCCTGAAATCAAATTAAATTAATTTAAATTTCATCAGAAATTAGATCAAATTTGGATTGAAAGTTCATTCTTGACCTTAAACTCCAGAAACGCTAGCAAATTAACTTACTAGTAAGTGGACTTTGGATTTAAGATTATTTTTTCAAACGAGGGAGTGGTAAGTTTGGTTGGTGGGTGGGGTCCTGCTGGGTAACTTAATACCTGGAACAACCTGACACAGATGCTCCATTAACTTTGTTGTAGTTTTAAAATCCATATGTGACCCATTGCAGTGGAAAATCAGCTTCAACTACAGATTACCAACCATAATTGACATGTTGAAAAAGGGCGGGAGATGTGGATTTAGTTCATGAGAACAGAACTTATTTAAACCATTAAATGATAAATACCAACAACAAACCAAAAAAAGCTGTGATATTCTTTAATCTGTATTAATTCAATTGAATCATCAGAACACAATTTAATAAAAAAACAGATCAATCACAGAAACAGTGCTTAAAATGCGTATTTAAGACAAGCAAGGAGAGTTCGTATAAAACATAAAAGGTGTGTTGTGCAGTAAAGGTCTAGGGTTTTCACACTGTTGCCCATTAAAAGATGTACTATGGCAGAACAGCAGACTGGCACAAGATCCTATAGGAAAAAAATGGAATTAATGAGAACAGAATAATCATATCACACCTAGTTATTACCTCAGTGGGAGAGATCCCCCCAGATCATTACCCTCCTGTAGCTCAAGCTATAATTTGACCTAGACCGTGAGAGAGAATGACTGGCCTCCAATCATGGCACTGACTTAAGAGAGAACAGCATAGACTGGCTCCATGCAGCAACACAGCTAAAGAATACATGATTGTCAAGAATAATTTCAATTCAATAATTAGGATAAAACTGATCCTGGTACTGCCAGGGAACAGTACCTACAATCTAAATTGACAAACCTTTTTAAAATCAGCGTTTTCCTGTCTTGACCACTTGAGACAGTGGTCTAGGTGGGGCCTTCCATGTTAGGCCTATGTAGGTCATCACCCATCACACATAAAGATACATAAAAACACATACAGATAAGATCACAATTCAACTTAGTCAGGCCAAAAGCTGGCAGGCTAAACGACTAATCCGTCTTTATGATTGAGGCCTTGTCCCTGTAATATTCAGATGTTTTCTCAACATACCCATACACATAGGTAAGGGGCTCTGACAGCTTTTTTTACATCCCATCTTGACAAGTGTTAAAGACTCAGAACACAGGAGAGAGGCAAGTGTTCTCATCCTTGACAGGTAGGAGATGTGTTGATTTGTTTTTTTCCTTGAAAAGTAGTAAAATGAGAGCCACAGTGAGACTGCAAAGTTGCATAAACGAATATAAAAAGGTAGTAGTGAGAAGGACACAAACAGTGAGGTTGCCACTCATGCTCATTAGGAGTTTTAGCCTGCAGCCTGCAGGACTGTGCTGCCCTCAGTGATGTGAAACACTATAACACCTCTTTATTAATACTTGTATGGTACAGTAGGTGTTTTACTGGAAATGTCAGAGAGTTTGTTACATGTAAGTACAGTTGGCATGTGAGTCCAAGATCCAATCCTCCCCATCACCTCCTGTCAGCAAAGGTGTCTTAGGTCTCTGGGGGCAGTATGCATAACACTTCACTTCAGAGCAAATGTTTGAGGAGACTAAAAAGTAATGATGCATAAACAGTGGATGCAAGCAAAATGACATATCAGCAGTACAGGATACAGTGGTAGCACCGCAATTATAATGCTTCACTTCTGTTTGACAGTAAATAAATGAATGGGTACTTTCCTTCCTTTTTAGGTGGGCATCAATCCTTCTTCCATCAGTTAATAAAAGCTAAGCTGTCCAAACTCAGGGCAGTGATCATTTTTGCACATTTCTAATATAAGGGGTTGTAACAGAATGGATATTACAGTGCACAAAAAATTATCTGTATAATTTTGCTTCTTTCCTCAAATTGGAAAAACATAAGACTACGCCGATGTGACTGTCAGGCACTGTCAAGCTGCAAATATTCCGAGCACATCCCTCACGAGGCTGGTAAGCTTCACTGAAACTTATCCTCGCTTGATATAAAATAATGTCTTGCAAATTAACACAACTTTCAAGCTGAAACCTGATTAAGAGGCATTTCCCAGTTATGAAAGATTAAATGACTAAAATCATGTGGAAAATATCAACTGATCAAAGGAAGAGCTTTAGCTTGATGAAAGCTAAAACTGTCAGTTGTGGATGAGCCAATGGAGAAGGAAGAAAGTGTAACTCTTGCCAAAAACAACTCCATCGAAAAGATATTTCTCACAGGGTAAGTAATAGATTTTTTAGAAGTCAGAAGCAAAAAGAAGGACTGATCATGAAATTAGTTTAAGAAAAATAATGGTTAAAAATGTTTGAGCCTCATCAACAACATTAATCAAACTTTTATTTTTTCATACCAACTTAATAAATTGCAAGTTTATTCTTAAGAAGTGTGATTTATTCCAGTCAATGTACTGTACTGACACCGTGACAAATTTGTTTACTTCTACTCTGGCCTGATAGTTATCTCCTGGGTCTACCTCCAAAGAACTTTGTTTATTTCCTCTGGTGAACCTAAAAGGGATGGTTTCTTTCATCTTCTGTCAAGTCTTTGTTGTGGCACACATTATGCCTGCTTCCTTTGTATTGTTGCATTGTTACCATATATCACACTACCTGTCAAAACAACTGAATTGTCTGTTGTTGAAGGGTTTATTGAAGATGATACAGTAGTATGTGCTATGTTGTGATTGAAAATGTTGATGGAAAGTGAATTCATAGCACAAGGAAAGTGATCATTTTGCACGTCATTCTGTGTTATTATAACATTTTAGTGCTAATCGTTGCACTTTCTAAATACTGAAACCCTTATTTTAAATTTAAAAGAAAATCCTAAAACACTGCACATGTATGCTCCTGATGCTGGTACTACTTTGCAGGTCCACAAGGATGCATACAGCATGTAGCCTATAAACAGTTTTAGGTTAATGTTTTCATAGATTGTTTCAATTCAAGGATGTTTAGAGGCCCAGAAGAGGTAAAGGTATTTAGCATTTCTCGAGAAACAAGACAAAAGCAGCTCTGTGGGGTAAATGCTAAGGTCACAATGACAATGTTAGTATGTTGAAGGAGGTAATGTTTAGAATGTTCACAATGGCATTTTAGTGTGTGCTAGGATTTTCTAATTAGAACTAACCACAAAGTATAGCTGAGGTGGATAATCAGTAACTATTTTGTTATAAACAAAAGTAAATACAATTTTGGCCTCAGGACAGTGTTGTGAAAAGTTGGGGAATTACAAAATACATCCTCTCATACGGATATGTCCTTTAATGCCCACGTAAAACAAACTTCAGCTTTGCAGAAAAACAGGAACTTCCTGTCTCAAAGTGATGCAGAAAAACTAATTTTAGGGTAGATTGTTGCAATTCCTTATTATGAGGCTGCCTGTGAGACTATCCAGTTGATCCAGAATGCTTGCGGCACGTGTACTGACAGGAACCAGGAAAAGAGATCATATTTCTCCCGTTTTAGCTTCTATATACAGGCTCCTTGTAAAATCCAGAATAGAATTTAAAATCTTTCCACTCACCTACAAAGCCCTCACTGGTCAGGCGCCATCTTATCTTAAAGAGCTCATAGCACCTTATTATGCCACTAGAACACTGTGCTCCCAGAAAGCAGGGTTACTTGAGGTTCATAGAGTATCCAAAAGTAGAATGGGAATCAGAGCCTGATTCCCATTTGACTCAGGTGAGTCCTGAACCATCCCTTAGTTCTGCTCCAATGATGCATTGAGCTTCTCTCTCCTCCTCTCCCTCTCCATCTGTGTGATTTCTTATTCCATTAATACATGTCACTAACTCGACTTCTTCCTTGTCTCGTAGTTTTATGCTTTCTCCTCTCCTTCAATCACTTTCTGCAGGTATTTCTGCCTTAAGAGCCGTGGAGTCTGGATCTGTGGTTGCAAGTCATCTACTGCCCCCATGTTCCCTCTCTCCCCCCAGCCAACTATGGCAGACGGCCACCTACACTGAGTCACGGTTCTGTCCAAGGTTTCCATCTGTTAAAAGGAAGTATTTCCTTGCCACTGTCGTCAAGTGCTTGTTCATGGTGGGAATTGTTGGATCTCCGTAAGAAATATTACAAAGTGTATAGTCTAGATCTGCTCTATGAAAAGTGCAATGAATGAGAACTAAGTGTGTGTGTGTGTGCATGTGTGTGTGTGTGGGCACCTCTTGTATCCATCAAAGCAAACTACTGTATCAGTTTCAAAAGTGTTCAATTTAAGTAATGCATTCCTCTCCCATAGACAGCCCAATCTATCCATCACAGGAACAACGCTGATGTGGAAGCCCGGAGGAGATATTAGCCTGTGAAAGTAGGAACATCTGTATCTCCTCTATACATCTTATGTGCTGATGCAACCATTTTGCTAATCTGCTTACATCGTAGAAAAACAACTCTGATTGTGGAGACTTACTAGATAATTTACAAGGGAGCATCTCTGTGAAGTAAAGTTTCATCTCAGCACATTATTAGTCGCCAAACTGCGCACTCTCCCTTTAAAAAGACAATATTCGTTTAGACACCTTTCCTTGTGAGATATTAGTTATGAAATTCTTTAGTCTTTTGTGTGCTAATCACAAGGCTTTGGCCTGGGGTGGAACGACAGCTGCATTCCCTGCATAGTGAACAAATAGAGGAATGAGAAAGAAGATCAGAATAGCTGGATGTTTCTTTGCTCTGGATGAACTGCAGGTTGTAATCTGAAAGGCCTTCAGTAGCTCAATCTTTTCAGCAAACTGAAGTCCTGTGCCACATATGCTGCTGCCAGCCTGAAACCTCAGCTTGTACCTGCAAATACATTTAGGATCCCATAACAACTCCTCTGGGTGTTTTACTAGCGGATATTCTTAAATTCACGTGTTACATTCACCATCCTGCAGTCTCCTCTGTCTGGGTAGTACAGTGTGCATTTTGTGTCTTTGTCCAGTATGACATCTCCTCTTTTTTTCTCTCTCCTCAGCTGTGAAATGGCTTCAGTCCTCCATTGTCCTGTCGACTGTGTTTTGCTGTCTATCTGTCAAGAGACAACTTCCTCCCTGAGACGCTGTCATTGGTAATTATGGCCAGAGATAAACTCTGCTGGAACAGCTGGAGCCAGCCTCCAACATACAGCACCAAGGTCAAGCTCTGAAGGACATTGAGCAGAAATGGGCCACTTGAGGAAAACAGACGTAAAAGTAAAGTCGAGTGTTTGTGTGCCAGCATTTTTTTTCACCGTTAGGTCTTTAATTTTTCTTCTTTAATATACGTCTTTGTCTTTATAACATAACCTCTGACAAGCATCCCTTTTTATTATCAAATTCCCTGCTCAGTTGTCCCTTAACATCTCCGTTAGCCATGCTGTAACAGTTTTATGAAGCTTCAGCTAAAAAAAAAACCTGTAATCAGTTTTATGCCAGCGTCTGTGATGGAAGATATTTGGCTGAGGACTGATTCAAAGACCAGGCTCCACAATGCCGGGCTGGGCAGCACTTAGAGTTGGGAGCCATAACTCTGCCTCCAGCTGGCAGATAAAGTGGGCAGGTAGTAAATAATAAGAAGCAGTAGAAGACCTTGGAGGTGGCCCCTGAACTAATTTAATGTCCCTTCTTCTGAATTTAAATTAGACTGTAATCCACAGCTGCTTTTTCAAATCACAAAAATATGCTCTCAGTGTAGCTGTACTCCAGGGCTGAAACACAACATGTAGGCCGGTGGTCACCGCTGTGCTGCCCACTTTGCACAATTGGAAACAAAGGAAGAAATAAGATACTCCATCACAGATTTTGATTCATTGGGAGGACTCTCGGCAGTATTAAATATTTATGGGATGAGGCTTTCTTTCAATAACTGCAAAAATGTCTCTGTCATCAATCTTTGTCATTTATCAGACGAGTGCTCACTTTCACTTGGGAGAAATGAGGAACTTGGGCATATAGATTTCTATCGGAAATCAGTAGGAGAGAAGTAGAAATCAATAACAGGGTGTGTTTCAGGCAACATTTAGAATAAAGAGTGAGTGGCACCAGCCAGGCGTCCAGCTGAAAGAGAGACAGAGACAAAGTACAGAAATAATCTGTTGCCTTCCGTTTTGTGTTTCCGTCCCCTTTGCTTCAAACTAAACCAAACAAACCGTTTTATTCTGTTTCCCTTGGGACACATATTGGAACAAAGAACAGTCATTATCTGGGTATATGATACAACCTGCATACCAGCAGAAACTGTGTCCTCTTTTACATCCAGGTGTGTTACCACCAGGACTATTGATCAAATCCACATGTACTATTAAAAATATGTTTGATGAGCATGAATCTACTCTGTATTGACAAATTATTAGAAATATGGGCGTCAAAGTTACTGCTCTGAAAAATGGAAAAGACAGCTTATCTCGTACAGTGGTGATGTCATCAGGGTTACATCAGCTTTGGTTTAGAGACTTATTTTTTAACAGAAATAAAGTAATTTCTGAGAAGGCGTGTGTTACAAACTGGAAGTGCGGAGTATGAAAGATGTGGACATTTGCCGTACACCATTTTGCAAAAATGATATATTAAGTTTATCATTGTCTGTAATTTTCTCTACACCCACTGCTTTGCTTTGCTGGTGCCTGGAAAAGATTTAATGAGGAAAAGATGTACGCTTTAATGGTTTTTACCTGGATTCGCCTTGTACAGCATAAACAGATGGTGTCTTTAATATTCTGTATTCAGTTTATGTCTGAATTGAGGGTTAATGGCCAAGGAATATTAAAAGCTGACATGTAGAAATATTAACTGAGGCACAAAATACTCGCAGCATTTAAACTTATTTAAGCTGTTTTTTAAAGGATGTGTTTATGAGAAAACTGGAAAAGGGGTTGATGTATTTTATTTAGCCTTGAGATGCATGAGTAAGAAACAAGGGCTGCTGTCATGAACAGTGTTGGCCTTTGATGCCTGATGATACAAAAGACAGTGGCATGTCATGGGGTTACTGTGGTGTTATTATGCAAAACATCAAAGTAGGGTAGGTCAAAGTAGGGTGAGAGTGGCACAGAAAGCATTTTTGAGCGTTCAGATGGCCCGCGGGGGAACAATGAGAGGACAGGTGATGTTGGTATCCCAAGCCACCTGCTGCCTGCTGTGTAGCGAGGAGTCCAGTGAATCCCGCCATTAATGAAATTTGACATACTAGAGATGACAGGTGCCATGACAGCACTCTGCCAAGATACACTGGAAGGGGGGGAGGGGGGCGTGAATTCTTATAAGGTACCACACCTGTGCACCCCTGCTCCGCTGTTCCAAGGTGAGCATGTGATGGAAGTGCTGGTGATTTCTAAGTCGACAGGCGATACATCATTCAGCAGCGCGTCCGCAGAGGTATACTCTCAGCAGAATAATGACAGGTGTGATGACAGTCGCACATCTGAATAATCGTGTGGCATTAATGTATGAATGGACCTTGACCTGATGTAGTTTATACCTTCCAGACTGAGGTTAAAATTGTCCTCCAGACAACAGAGCGGTAGAGAGTTGACTGCTCTGAGATTGTGCGCCAGTGTGTGTGTGTGCACGCTCACAATGAAGTGAAGTATACGAATGTGTATCTAATTTGAATGATGTTTCTGTTTTTACATGTTTTCAATTGTGTTGTCAAGTCTACCCTAATTAATTCGCAGTTGGAGTCTGTCTTAGTGAATCATTTATCTCCTCTCTCATTTCACTCACAGATGCGTGCCTCAGTTGCTGTCTTGATTTTGTCGCTGTGCGCACCTTGTGGGCATGACAGGTTTGACATTTCTTTTGATTTTGTTGTCTGTCTTTCTAATATCCTTGCAGTAGGTGTGTTAATTATCCTGCTCTATACAAATTAATTCCAAAGCAAAAGTTCTTTGTTTAGGCTTACTCTTGGGTCTTTAAAAATGCCCACTGCGTCCCCAAATCTGCTGAAGCAACATATTGAGACCAAAGGTGGTTAACTACAGCCCCCATGAACAGCACTAGATTGTGTGATGTGTTTAGCATAATGGCCAGAGTCAGGACTGCAGATCATGTGACGCCCTGTGAAAAATGTTTTAGATTGTTATATTATAAAAGGTCATTTTCAGTATCACACACCTTCAAAAGACATTGAAAACATACAGTCTGAAATATAATTAGAGCCACTGGGTCCAACATATTTTAAACCACCATGATATACTGCTATTATTCATATTACCAGGTAAACCCAGAGAGCCAACACTCTGGTGTACATGTCCCGTGGGCCAAGAATTACAGATGAAAACTCTCTCATCATTTGCTGTGAATGAGCGATCTTAATGGAAATGAATGGGAAACTGTCTTGGTGAACTGTATTCAGTTCTCATAATAAATCCATAAGCTGCACAGCTGCTCAGCATTCACTGTAGCACCGCACAGGAGCTCTGGGATCTCCACAATGAAAATTAAAGTTTCCACAAGTCGTTATTAAAACTGCGCTAAAATTATAATTCATGCATTCAAATTTTGGACCAAGTAGAAGCGACAGCCTTCAGTGAAATGCACACAAGGGACACCATAAATCTGGGCCAACTCTGACATACCGGTAGATTGATTGATTGAT
>JAPMOB010221870.1:0-15362 GCA_029875015.1 Lepomis gibbosus | reverse complement strand
TCCAACTTAAAGGTGCATTGCTGCCACCTACAGTACTGGAGTGTGAAACAGATTAGTGGGGGAAAAAACGGGTCATGACTATGTGTGTGGCGGGTGGTGGGCCGGCCCGCCGGCCGTCCTGGAGTACCGGCCGTTCTGTGATTCTCCAGATCCCACAGATGGCCAGTCCGCCCCTGGGGCCCAGTGTCCCCTAGTGTGATCTGTGCTCACATCCCAGCATTGTGTGCGTTGATTGGCAATCACCAGAGAACACCAGATATGGCAGGTCCGCCATTGGACCCCTGTTCTCTTCCCAGATGAGAATAGGTTCTCACCGAGCACATGTTACAGACGTGAGAGTCTAGAGACGTTATGGTGAAAGTTACAACATCATCCAGCATGACCGGGTTGGTGATGGGTCAGTAATCGTTATGTTGGGTTTACAGAGGCATATCCTTGGAGGGCAGCATAGACCTGCACGTGCTAGTCAACGGCATCCTGACTGTTGTTAGGTACCGGGATGAAATCCTTAGGGCTATTGAGTTTCTTCTGGTGCAGGGCAATGTCTGACCTCATGTAGAGGTTGTGTGCTTGCAGGCACTCCACAAAACTGTCCCTTGAGTACCTGGGCAATTTACTCAATAACCTGTCCACATTCATTTGGGCCTTTCGCTACTGTTAGCATTCCCCCAAGCAGGTCTACATTGAGGGAAAATCTCTAGAAAGCTTTAAAATCACCTGGCTACACATAAATGGCATTTATGATTCCTGTTATATCACTCTGCACAAGCCAATGGGGCCATCCATGGTGCCTGTATTGCAGTGCTGTAAGTACCGACGGTGCAGTCGGTGCAATGATGATGGTGATTTGTCACTGATACCGGCTAAAGCTATTTTGGTTGTTTGATATTTGGAGACAACAGTCTGTGGCTTGCATTAAACAATGTGGATGCAGTTGGTAAAAACAGGGACTGTGGATGACTGATTCACTAGGTTTACAGAAGCAGTAGTAGGCAAGGATGTTGAATAACTTAAAAAAACCCTAATGCTGAAAGGGAGGCTGGCTGCACCAGACTGGCAGTGGCTGGTGGCAAGTCAGGCTATGGGATAGTGGTAGCTCGTGTCAGTGTGTTAGTTGTTGTCCCAGCATGATGTGCAGTCGTGTGGGCAGATACATTGTTAAAGACAACATTCTGCATCATTTATGTGGATGTCCAGTGAGTGTTGATGGTAAAATTCCCCCTCGTGCATACTATATTGACAGTGAAAGCAGAGTTATCCTGCTTGCAGAACCATACTGGCAATGCCTACATGCACCAGGATGCATTGCGTGCAAGCTTCTGACACCATGATACACCCAGTTAGCCACTATAGCTCTGAGCAAGCTAGCTGCTGGTTCAGCACGTTCTCACTGAAGACGTCCCATAAAGACCCCTGGTCCCCTTGGTGTCACTTTTGAACACACTAGGTACTACTTTTCTGGATGGTTAGGCTCTGGTGAGAGCCCTTGCACAGGGTTATATCTGGTCACTACGTGTAGCACATGCATACCTGGTGATTGCAGCACTGTTGTGTTGCTCCCTGCTGTTCTGGATTAGGTTATTTCTTTCTCTGCCTTGTAAAGATGCTGTCTGAAGAGGATCCTGCCCTCTGCTCTGCCACTGTGAATGAATAGATCTGGCTTGAAGGGCCAATATCTGATAAATTAAACTTAAAGCTATTGTTGCTCTGGAACTCCATCCACAGTGGGACTCTGATAAAGGAGTTGACACAGAGGCAGGGAAGTAGATTCGTAAAGTTAATGATTTAACCACCAACTACATCATGTCTCTGCTCAGACCATCCAAAAACTGTCGTGTTCATCTGTATTGTCACTGATACCTTCTTTCTTACACATCATTATATACAGGCTATTATATGCCAAATGTTCTGGAAAGCTTGCTATTTTTGAAGCCTTGCATTTTACAGTTCCATTTGTGGTTGCAGCCTAAATAGTCAGGCTGTCTTCTACAGTTATCCACACAGTCAAATGTCAACTAACTGTCAAAACAGTTACACAGAGGAAACAGTGAGGAAAATTAAAATTATGGCTCATGCAGCTGTTTATGATTCCCTGTGGTTCAAGGCATGCGGTGTCAAAGAGCTGATTTGCATTCAAGTTGAGAAGTGAGGATGACTTTTTTGACAAAAACAGTAATTTTACCTCTCTAGTCTACCTCTGCCCCAATTGGTAAGTTTGTGTTATTGTGTGACTTTAGTGTTTTTAACCCTTTAATTGGGTTGGGATTGGTGGGAATTACATTCACAGATTAATTTTTTATAAACTAGTTCTTGTTAATTTTACTCATTATCACGAGAGGTTGAGAGCTTCATGAAAAAATCTTACTAAAGTTACTTAAAATTACATATATTGCTGAATATTTATTAATTATTCTCTTACTATTATCTGCTTTGCTGCTCGCCTCATGTCCAACAACAACATTAACTGGCATAAATTCAGAACAGGTTTAGAATAAGTATTTTAAATGTAACTATATACTATCTACTCTCTATATAGGCTTCTATATGCTTTGTACAAGTTATCATGATTATCCTTGCTGAACAGGTTTGATTAAGTACGGGCTATTCACTTGCAAAGGTTTCATTGCACTTACAGTAACGAGCATAGTTGTCATCAACTTGAATAACCTTCACTGTCCCCAGCACAGCCGTTCTGCTCACCACTGACTTTGCTCTGTGTTTGTTGAGAAGCTCGCAGAGAGCCGCATTTCTATTATTTCAACACGTAACGTTAGCTGGGGCCAAAATCACAATCACGATCATTGTGGTCATAATTGAAATCACAATTATTGACATGATTACTGATTGACATACTAAGAAACATCATGCATTTATTGAACTTTAAAAACTAAATGTTTCATTAAAAAAAAAATTTACATTATCTTAAATAGCCCATGAAATCAGAAATAGTAATAAAATATTATTAAGTTTAAACAACATCTTAAAGAGGATGACAGCAGCACAGTTTCCCCAGGTTGATGGGCATCCGTGTGTGTCTGTAAAATTAAGTCCTAATTCATGTATGATTTAAGTGAATAAAATCAAACATATATTGAATATTTAGCCGGCCCTAATATATTACAATTTTATAATACAATTTTGTACAATTGAGTAACTTGCCCAGCACTGATGATGACTATCTTACATGGCCATAATAATCATAATATCAGTGGTGGAAAAGATACTTGAGTATTTCCATTTCATGCCACTTTATACCTCCACTCTACTCTTACATTTTAGAGGGAAATATTGTGCTCTTTAATCCACTACATACATTCTACAGTTATAGTTGGTTTTCAAAAATGCATTTGCGCATACGAATCACATGATCAGTTCTTCCACTACTGAATATGATACACTGTGGTAATAAAATTCATACAACATTGTGATTTTAAAGTGACAGATATGATGCCCAGGACCATTCCATCACTTAGAAAAGGGCTGTTTTGGACGGGTTTCCCAGCCTGCTCAGGGACGGTGGCAATTCAATTCAATTCAATTCAATTTCATTTATATAGCGCCTATTCACAACAGCAGTTATCTCACAGCTCTTGACTGTACTCAGTGATATTACAGTCTGTCCCTCATGCTTCTTGCACGCCTGTCCTTAGTGGAATATGAGCGAGCAAGAGCATGATGGTACACAGAAACAGATCAAAACTTTGGAAAAGGCCCCTGTTTACTGTCTGACACATATAAATTTAATACGTGTCTACTACAGTGATTAGCCTAACCATGGGGTAACCACTCCACTCTGTCAGAAGTGAAAAAGTACTGTATGTAACTACTCCAGAGTAAATTTATCAGTATTCTTTTTAAAAACTAGTGAAAAAGTGACATATTTGGCTTCAATATACTCAAACATTTAAAACATTGAATAACTCAAAATGACTTCATGGTTCCTCTGATAGGAAACATTATCACAATGTGGCCATTAAAGTTCAGGAGGGCTGAAGAAGAAAGTATGCTTGCAAACTCCCTCAGCAGTCTTGTTGCTATACCCGTTATGTTGTCAGTTTTGTGAGCAAATGTCCTGTCCACCTCTAAGTCACTACATCATGGCAGTATTTAGCTGAAAAGTGAGGCATCCGTTTGTCTGAGTGCAGGTCGCTCAATCAGGCGAGGCGAACACACTGTGTGTTGTCATCCCCTGTGGGAGTGGACTAACCAGCTGACCTTCAGGTAGAGGATCTCCAGCACTGACACCCTCTAGCACAAACCGCAAGATGAGAGTGAGAGACACAGTCAGAGCGAGAGCAGATGCCATCATTGCAGTCGACATGAAAAATTCCCTGATGCCTTTGAGCAGAGCGTCTCCAGGCGTTTAGGTACTCAGACCCCCTTGAGGCCACCCAGGCTACTCAGAGAGAAACAATTAAGTGAGGTTGATGATGGCCACCTGCAAAACAAGAAACATAGCTGAGCAAATTTAAATGAATTTGAGGTGTCACAGCATGTAGAGAGGAATGTAAAAATGCTAACACAAACAACAGCTGTGAAACAAAATGGTGCTCAGCTTCTGCTCTTCTACCGCTACATAATGCACGGCAGCGAAGACAAATGTTCCGGCATTTTTGCCACAAATTATGCATGGATTCTGCACTGTTTCTAAATGACACATGATCCGTGGAGGGATCACCTGGTGGAGATGCTGCTAAATGCTGTGATGGAGCTGTGAAGGCAGACAGGACGAGGCTGCATAATCCCCCCACCTCCTGCAGAACAGAGACATCACTGCTGTTTTCTTCAGAGCATAACTTTAACTACTTTGAACATGCCGTTAACAACAGAAGTTCAAAATGTGTTTTGGCAAAAAATAATTTAAATTCATGTAGACTTTGTGTTCCTGGCATGCATTACATACCTAACATCAACTACAGCAGTTTTATGTACTCAAATATGACTATACCAACCGGCCTGTAAAGAAGACCATCTGTAGCTCCATCAATCTAAAAATAAAATAACTGAAGTACCTCATTGGGTTATAGACCTTTGAGGGCAGCTGTATTTGAAATTTCCCTTGCGCATTCACTGTGCGTGAAGTGCATTTTAAGGACCTGTATATGATTAAAGTTATGACTTTACATTTCCTCAGAAGTGAGGTCCAGTCATTATTTGATTGGATATAATTAGACAATAAGTATTATTATACTGGAAACACCATTGTGGTGCTATTTGTTTATTATAGTTGTCCTTACCCCTTGATCACATGCTTTAATTGAACTATTATTTATTGATCATATCATTAATGACTGGCAGATTATGGCCAGCTGGGTGCAGTCCAGTCTGTTTCCTCAGTTCAGCTATTCATAGCTGGTTGGAAAATGGCCTCACAAGTGTGTCACTTTTGCCATGCAGCTATGGAGATGGCCATCACAAAAGCCTTGGGGGTGGCACATTTTATGGAGGATATTGAAAACCCTTGCTGAGCTGCTGCTAAATTCCCTCTGGAGGAGCCCATTCATGGAGCCAGGAGGTGGAGAAATCTGCATGCGATGCGATAGCAGCTCTTCCTCCACCTGCCCAGTTAAGAGAAGACAGACACGTCATTGCCGACGGCCTGTCAGACGGATTGGGTAAAATCAAGGCTCAGCGTTCTGTCTGGCACAGTCCCAGAGCTACAGTACATGACCCAACTCCCATGATTGGCTGGCTTCATATCAAGATCAAGATCAATTTCATTGTGCCCTAAGGGAATTTGTCTTGGGCATCAGTGCTGCGGCAGGATGAAATAACGTTAAGTAACACATATGGACTTTACAATCACAGACATCGTGTAACCTGTACCATACATTGGCAGTGCATTACTCAAATATCTGAGACACTACCCCTATCAGTAATTGATGACTAAAGTAAGAGCTCAAGATCAAGGTTGTTAAAAATTGCTGGTAATAGCAATCACGATCTAGTAAACTTTACTTCATATTACTAATAATAAAGTATTACAGGTGCTTCAAGCCAGCTTGTTTTGAGCAGATTGTTTATTGAGGAGATCTATGGAAGTAGGGATGACAGACAGCTTATAGCGGTTACTTTTACAGCTGCTAGCTCGTGTTTCCCTGAAGGTAAAACTTCATATTCAGATTTCACTAGTCTTTCAGTTTTGGTTTTACTCTGAATGGTAAGGGTGCCAAACCAGGATGCCATTCTATATCTGGTCAGACTCTTGTATCATGTATTTTGTTGTAAAATAGATCTTGATCTTAGTGCTCACCCCAAACAATCTCGGTCTGCAGAGAAACTGCAGTCTTTGGGCCAGTGTGGCACACAAACTGGCGACATGCACATTTGCAGAATTGAAGTTGAGTGTTTAAATTCTCTGTCTCCAGTGACTACATTGTAGGTCGTCCCCAACATGCAATAGGCTTAAAGGGGCATTATGGAGTTTCCAGCGGCCACTAGCGGTGTGGTTTTTAGATTGCTACCAGACGTGTGCTTGTACGCGTGCTTGCTTGAACTCATGAGCGAGTACAATCCGAAACACAACCATTTTTAGACAGAAACCCTGCAATAAACGCAGGGACATCAGCATGCAGGCTGTGGGTTTTCTCTAGACATGTTCAGGCTCTGTTACTTCAACGTTCCCGTCTCAGAGGTAGATCAACCGTGACGAGCCGCATATCGGCACAATCCTCTCGGAAAAAAGACAGAGTGACAGCGGCTAGACAGGCAAGGAGACAGTTTCACTCAATATACTGGAAACTCAGATAAACTCCCACTGCAACATTATGCAGTAATGCAGTGTTGTATAGTATGTGGGTCATGTTGGTTACAGCACAGAGAGGTGGAGAAGCTGTCTACCTGAGTATCGGTAAAACCACAATAAACTTAAACTGAACGTTACGAAGCTAACAGCGACAGGTCTGAGCTACTGTAGCGTTAGCTGGCCGCTCCTGGCTGCATCACTATAGGCTAACGTTAGTAAACAAATCGCTCCACATTTGCTTTTTTCAGTGGTACACAGGATAGCAACATCGGTCGAGTTAGTTGGTGAAGTAATGTAGAAAGCATTAACATTAGCAACTGCTCCGGCGAGCTAAAGTGACTTTTTCTGTGTTTCTCCAGCTTTACCAATGCTCACTTTGTTCTTACTCGACATCATCTGAACCTGTTTGGTCTGATGGGCTTCAGCACGTAAACCTTTATTGTAGTTGTGTATCCTTACGCGGAGCCTGTGTTTTGCTGTAAGCCGGTTGTTTGATGGTGTTAGTGGACTGCATGTCGTTAGCCATGTTGTCACTGTAGTATTAGAGAGGCTCGAGGGCACACACACATATTGGCTGATGCAAAGAGAGAAAACAGGCATGTGCTTTATTTCTAAGTGAGTTTTGAGCCCATTGTCAATAAGGCAATGAAAATTTGATTATTTTCATTGAAAAACATATTTATATATCCTTTAAGATAATTGTATCCTTAGATAATTCTATGACATGGCTTTTAGACTGACTACTTCTGCACTCTTTAGTATAGTGTGAACAAGATTGGAGAGCTGAAGCTCCTTCAGGTTTCCCTGTACTTACCTGCACTTACCTTCTCTTGCTATGACCTGTTTGTTAAAAGATAGTAAAACAATTTAATAATTAGGGGATTACCTTTCATGTCAACAAGCCTTAAGCAAATGAGGATGGGCAGTGTCAAAAGTAGTAACTAAAGTCAGTAAATAAAACACTTATATGCAAGCTGGAAGGGGTAGAGACAAGGATTTACTTATTGTTTAAGTTGGTTCACCATTCATTATCGTATCAGCTGCTTATATTATGTCAAAAATAATCAGTGCAGCTAAGCTTGTGGGGCTGATTCTATGGCTCTGGAGAGAGGGTCTGAGTTGGTCTTTCCCAGTCCCCTGGGTTTCTGTGTCAGCAGCTGCAGATTACACTACAGGGACACCACAAAAAAGATGCTCCCCAGGTTCAGGACCTCAGGGGAACATCAGCTAGGGGTGGTACACTGACCATCAAAACTGTTTCTTAGCTGCACCTTGACAGTTGGGAAAAATCCTTGTCAGACCAGTAAGCTCCTGCTACTGTGGCAAAATACAGATTCCTTTTCCGGGGTCCATATGACCGCGTTCTAGGACTCAGTCCAGGCACAGATTATAGCTGAAGAGATTTCAACTCTCCTGCAAAAGGAGGGGATTGTGAAAATAAACTCCTAAACTACAAAAGATGGCGACACACATCCTGTTTAAGACATAAGGTTAACATCTTAAGTGTTAAGTTCTGCCTTTCAAGATGTTGAACACCAAATAAATTTTGAAATCCATCTAGAGAGGGAAATGGTTCACTTCACTCAATTTAAAAGATACATACTTCCATGTCGCCTTCTGCCCAGACCACAGACTACGGTGGCTTTTCAGGGCCTATTACGTCAAGGTGGTGTTCACTGCTCTATCCCCCCTATAAATGTCCGGCTTGAAGATCCTGTTTTACTTAGATGACTAGCTCATCTGCGTCCCAAATAACAGTCAGGTTGTGCAAGACATCAGGGTCATCAATCACATACAAGCCTTAAGGTTCAAGGTGAATTATAAAAAAAGATATCTCTACCCGATACCACGTACAGTGTTTGTGGGTCTATGTGAGAATTCCCTCACAATGTCAGCTTCCCTCACCTCAGATGGTTGTGAAATGTTTAACCTTTTTGAAACAGTTTTGTCTAGGCAGGCAGTTGGAAATTGCTCAATTTCAGAGGATAAGGGGTATGATTTCAGCAGCATTGGAAAAGGTAGATGGGGATTTGGGTAAAGAGCAGCAGACCATAGACGATCCACCAGCCAGATCAACTGGACCAGGTAGCATGTCGGGTACGATGATCGCTCAGAGGAGATGAAAGAGAGCTGGGATAGGAGCCATGTTGGCCCAATTTGAACTTGAAATGCAGCTACTAAAGGTCCGATCTGGACAAAATGGGACTGTTGGCGCAAGATGAGGCGGACTCTGTGTTTCCATCGATGATGCTTGGTGTTCAAACACAGTCAAGATGGACACTGTGTCTTTTTTCTAAATTTTAAATGAATGGGTGCCTTCCTGTGTGAATTTTGCATGTGCTCCCCGTGTCCACGTGGGTTCTCTTCGGGTGCTCCAGCTTCCTCCCATCGTCCAAAGACATGCTGTCTAGGTTAATTGGTGATGCTAAATTGTCCTTAGGTGTGTGCCATGATCACCTAGAGTGAGTAGAGGCTTTGGGAGATGAGAAAAAAAATGTCTCCATTGCTGTGTTGCGCAGATTCATCTCCATAAGCATAGGGATACAAATGTAGCCAAAGACCATCCATCCATCCATCGTCAACCGCCTGTCCTGTGTACAGGGTCGCGGGGGGCTGGAGCCAATCCCAGCTGACACTGGGCGAATGGTACACCCTGGACAGGTCGCCAGTCCATTGCAGGGCACAAGACTTTTCTCTTTAAAATATTTAACCTTAACAAATATTAACAGCCAAACAATCAGAAAAACAAACCCCCAGGTTAGCCCAAATCCAATGGCAAAGAAATCTAAATGCTCATGTTTCTTCTCTAACAAACTTAATTTTTTTAGAAGCGCTGAACAATGCGATAAAAAGAAGACTCACAGATACTATTTTACCTGTGTAGTTTCATGTTCTGTCTGTGAAATGGGCCTATTTGAATATTATCCGGTGTGTGTAACTTTGGCCACATTGATGAAATGATGAACCGGGTCACTCTCTTTGTTCAAGTGCTTCCTCTGTAAATGGCACAGAACTGTCTGATGAGGTATGGGAAGGAGGCGGATGCATTGGTTAATGGAACACAGGGATCCTTTCAAAGACATTTGTGAATGTGAAAATAATGCCCCCTTTTAATGCTCACTATATTTCAGCAAGATGTGACGGAATAACAAAGGACCCTGCAAGGACGGTTTGCACTGGCTGAAGAGAACGATTTGCTTGCCAAATTAGCCCTTCATTTGGAAACTTGCCTTAGAGGCTGATGGAAAATGACAGAAATGGTGTAAACAAATATCTACCTGGAGCATCTCCTTAAAAAAATCCTTTTGTCTCTTTTCTGACCTTAAAGAGATTTGTGTATTTGTATGCGTCCTCACAAGTTTTGATTGTCTTTTCAAATCTTTTGAGATTTGCTTTCATATCAACAAGAGACATTTTTCTGTTTTATATATGTTTTTGAGTGGACTAATTACTATGTATGGTGAACAAGATATTCTGTATGACCACTCAGTATTTCTCACTCTGTCTCTGTTTTTCTCTGTCCTTCTGTCTTTCTTCCAGTGGCCATTATCTTGAAGGACGATTACTTTGTTCGGGGAGCAGGCCTACCAGGGAGGTTTAAGGCAGAAAAAGTGGAGTTTCATTGGGGTCCGAGCAACGGATCTGAAGGCTCTGAACACAGCATCAACAGCCGGCGTTACCCTGTGGAGGTAAGCACAATTTCCTAAGCCTCAACATACCAAGGAAGAGCCATATCTAAGAGCTTGTAGTTACATTTCTTTGTAATAGGTGTAGTTATTGACACCTCATGAGAAGGATTCTGAATGAAGCTCTAGTAGTCTTGTCGATTACTGGATGCAGAAAATTAAAGTTAAAGTTAAGCATCAGTAAGGGCATGGCCATTTAGTAAGGCCAGGTGGGTGCTGTCACAGGTGGCAAGCCACTTGGTGGTTTCAGCAACCACGCTTCATTCTAAACGCTGGCAGGGTTAGCTAGTGAACCAACTGGCCAGTCATGCTCACAGACCCCTCTAGTCCCACAGTCATAGAAACCACTGCAGCCAACATAGCAGCCGACTCCTGCAACAATCATAGAACATAACATAAACTGTAACATAAATCAAGAGACATTTGTCTCGTGATGTACAGAAACTTCTTGGCTTGTGACACTTAGAAGCACTTAGGACAACATAAACAACAGAAGAGGGACTGTCGTTGCTTTATTATTATACATAGACATATCGCATTTTAAATGTGTAGTTGTATTTACACATATGGACTGTGCTGATACTTATAAAGGCTCACAGTTATCACTATGCAACATGTTTTATGTCTGTATTAAACACCTACACATGAACACCCTGCATTCTGTATTTATACTGAGCCCATTCTCAACCCAGAGCGACGCTTTATCAGGTTTTCACAAAGCGTAGTTGGCCTATTTGTTGCCCTGAGATGAGAACGTGTTGAACTGTCGGCCTACTGTGTCCTGCTCAGTGGCACAGTATTATTAATAATCTTGTGCCTCTGAGCAGAACTCAGTGGCAGAGTGTCTTTGTATTATTTATTGATTATCTGGATCTGTAATTATTGGAGTTGTGATTGTGTATAAATTAGGACTATTGAATAACCTCAAATTTGATCAAGGGGTCTTTTAATTCATTAGGTTAAATGTTTCAGGGGAAACTGAAATAATGAACTCATATCAAAGCCTGCACTCAATTTTAAGCTTTCTATTTATTTCATCTTCTGAAAACCTTTAACAACTTTCCATACATTTAATTTGCATGTCACATTACTTGAGAGATTGATTATATTCAGTAAAGAATGGTTGACTAAGGCTAAAACTTAAAGCAGCTTATTTGGGACGGGGTCTAAGAGGCAGGTTGATGGTTTAGATGAGGAAATCATCAAAGTTAGTTGGTAAAGATTGAAGGATGCAAAGCAGTCTAAATACATATAAATTGTTGTTGGCAGAGAACATTTTAAAGATACTTTCAGTATTAATGGTCAGTGGATAGGTTCAAGAAAAAAACATTATTCATGTGGCATTACCCAAAAACAATTGAATGTTTGTGTCTGTGACAACCAGGCCCCACCTCTCAAATGTGATTTTTGGCATTAAAAATGTTCTTTTTAGCATCCAGCTTAAAAGTAAAAATGAGTGTGTACTGGTGTTTCTGAAAGTTTGTGTGTTGTTTATGTGCAGCTGTCAGCCTCTTGAATGCTGAAATGTCAGCCATCTCTGGTTGGACGTCTCGTGGAGCTCTGCCTCTTTGCTGTGGCCGGCCAAACAGATGAATATGTATTGTTTGACATTTGGTGGATCCGCATGCTGACAGTGATATTGCAATCTTCTCCTTCTGCTCCAAACTCTTTTTGTCCTCCCAAATCTTTCCAAAGAGTTGCATAAAGCTTCCTTTGTGTCAGTGGTTGATATAACCTAGTATGGAAATGATGCATTTGTCTTCACTACTAGTAATATTGCTGCACGCTGGAGAAGAATTCAAAGATTCGGCTAAAAATACAAAGCCAATGTGAATGCAAGCTCTCCAGGGCTGCTGTTTTAAAATTGCTAGAGTTATTATTTGCGGTCACATTTGATTTAGCAGTGAGACCTCAGCAAGGTTTCCACTTGCAGCACATGTATGAAGTTCTAGTGAAAATCATGCCTGTTTTTTCATAATGGTTGACCCTGAAGTCATAATTTATAGAATAGACTGTTTCTCCAGAGACACTCACACAGCTGCCTTTTGCCAGATTCAATATTGGCAGTATGGCTCAGCTGAGTTGAGTGCTTTAAGGCCCAAACTGGTACTGATATTTCCACAGTTAAGCTGCTGAGAGACTAGATTTTGGGCTGATTTTTTGACCATATTTTGTGATTTTATTTCCAAATAACAAATATGGTTATGTTATGAAGCTTCACCGTGGGCAAAACAGAATAATTGTAGACTTTTACAGAGTTTATTAATTATAATAAGACCTATTTAAAATAGATTTTATGAGTTAATTTTATAATTATCTTGAATAGAAGTAGAAGAATTCAACAATTCCCACAAATAGCTAGCACTTGGCGACAGCATTTTGGATCAACTGGAGAGATTGTGCCAGCACAGCATGAATGAATGGATGATGTCATCTGATCACGATCCATGTGGCAATTGATGTTGTCCCTTTTAATCAGCTTGGACCCCGTGCATTGCACTGGTTGTACCATTATCGTTAACATGTACAAAGTGAAATCAATCTGATAAATATGACTTGAACCAGCTCAGAGTGGTTCCTTTAATGCCAATTCAAGTCTCTGTAATAGGATGTGATCTCATTGATATTGAATGCAGCACTAAGATCTAACAAGACAAGTACAAAGGCAAGTCCTTTGTCTGACGCAATTAGAGGGGTGATTTGTAATTTTCACCAGTGCTGTGTCTGTGCTATGATGCACTCTATATGCTACAAAAATGCTAGATGAAGGATCACTTCAGTTACATGAATCTAAATCAAATCTGTTTTCTCTATAACTTAAATAATAAAAATACTCTCTGGTCAGTCTCCATTGTATTATACTAATATATTTATTAACTCTTACACAGATAATACGTAAATGCAGTAATATATCTAGATATATCTGGATATAACAAAGCAGTGAAAGCCAAGATGTTGGTGGAGTGGATTTCTCAGAAAGTTTTGATTACGGTGGACATAATCTTGAACAGATATTGCTGCTCTATCTATAACAAACATCTGTTACCCTACTTTCATTTCTTACAAACCTCATGTGGACACTGTTACTCTCCAAAACATTGTAACCCACCTGGATATTTGTTGATGGGGGAACATTACATTATGATTACACTAAAATGAAATGTAAAGTAATTCCATGTGAGTTTTTCTCTGGGTTTTTTTGTATATCTGTGGTCGGCGGGAAAGCTCTTTACAATGTATAAATGACTGAGTGACTTCACTATCAGACTTTCCCAACTCTATCTCTCGTATGCTGGTTCATACAGCCACAACGTCAGCAGTGAGATAGGTGCGCGTTTTGATTGCTGTCTAGTCCCTGTTTCAACTTTATTGCCTGCCTGCTACGTTGTGCAATGTTATCTCTGCAGTGACAGAATAAAAAAATATACAGAGACACATATGCACGCATACACACACACAGGTGTGTACACACAGCGACGGCAGGCACAGTTGGCACATAATCTACATGAGTGTCCATCTCATATATAATCACAACGGAACATATTGTTCCGTGGACAGCTGGATTATTCAGACATGCAAGTAGATTCAGCTTTATTTGCAGATGTTTTGAATATTTCACTGTTGAGACACTGTTTACTACCAAGGAAATAGTTCCAATGAAAACTCTCCATATTGAGGTCTGTGGATTGTCATATAACCAGGACACTGTTTCTGGAATGTCATTTATTAATGTTTTGAGCATGAATTTCCATTCAGCTCCATTATATTTGAGTGGAAATCTCAGCTGCACACAAACCAAAACCATCTGCATGGTGAGATACCACCAGTAAGTGGAAAAATGTTTATTATTTTAAGTGATTTAGATGAACAAACCTTTTTCAGTTGAGAGCAGTTAAACTGTTAACATGTTAAGATCCATTATTCACTCTTGATTCATCTGTTAACTTTCTTTCAATGATAATTATTCATTAAAAATAAGTTCATAAATGTCAGAAACAATGACAAAAATAACCATTGCATGTTGGTAGAGCCAACATTGCTATTTTTATTTTTGTTGATGAAATCCTGGCAAAGACACATACATCCAGTGGCAGCCCAGACAAGGAACACATGGGTGTGAGGCGTTTCAATTTTTTTATAGATTAGTTGATATGTGTAACTACACTGAACAGAATTAAAAATGCAACACTTTTGTTTTTGCCCCCATTCATCATGAGCTGACATCATCATCATCATCAACATCATGAGCCTATTTCTCTCAAATATTGTTCACAAATCTGTCAAAATACCCTAGGCTGGGCACAATAAAAGGCCTTAGGCTGGCCACAATAAAAGGTCACGCAAAAATGTGCAGTTTCACTGTATTAGGGGGCGTCTAATAACCAGTCACTATCTACCCCATTTTCCTCACGCAGTGCAACACTTCTTCTTCGCATAGAGCTGATCAGTTAGTTGATTGTGGCCTGTGGACGGTCCACTTCTCTTCAATGGCTGAGTCCTGGCGGGATTATTCGACCTGTAGGGCTCACATCAGTCAACAGGGCATTTGTCACTTAAATTCCCTTCATGTCATCCCTTGAATCTTGACATGGTTTGTTTATGCTCAGAAGAAAGTTAAGACCGGATGTTTGGATATGTAAACAGTATATTTTTTTCTCTCTCTTTCCCATTCAGAACTCATTATGGTGTTTAAGGGTCTGTGTCCAATACGTTTTTTTCTGATGCCAGCATCTTTTTTCAATTCATTGCAATGGGAGTGCTGCGGGGGATTTTTTCCACGGCAGCAGCTTGACAAGGCACTGAGTGTCTTTTCCGCGCTGAGCACTGAGCGTTTTTTTCCGTACGCCGAGAATTGAAAAATGTCCAACTTTGGGGAAAACGCTGTGCTCGTCAATGTCACTTTTTACTCAGCTGTCCAATCACAGTAGAGG
>JAPMOB010221868.1:0-10417 GCA_029875015.1 Lepomis gibbosus | reverse complement strand
ACTCCAAGATTTCTCACAGTGGTGCTGGAGGCCAGGGCGGTGCCATCCAGGGAAACTATATCTTTAGATAATGCGTCACGAAGGTGCTTAGGGCCTAGAACAATAACTTCAGTTTTGTTGGGTCTCTGTCTGAAATACTCCCAAACATTAGATGGTTGTAGGTAGGGCAGTGCAATTAATGGAATTTCCATCACAATTTCAATTTTATCTTCCAATGATTAGAAAAAAAAGTTAATTGATATAAAACGATTATTGTACCGCATGCTGTTTTGCAATGACACTCAGTGTGGTGTAACGTAATAAGTTGTTGTCGACTGAAGTACTTCACCTTCACACACACACACACACACTCACTCACACACACACACTCTCTCTCTCTCTCTCGCACACACACACACACACTGTACACACACATACACACTGAAGTCCATGGTGCTGCTTTCATCCACTCTAGGATGCTGTTTAAAGCTGTTTAATAATATTCGATGACCCTATTTTGTATTTCATGGGCTGTTTGAGATCATGCATAATCCTTTTTAAAAAATGAAGCATTCAAAGTTTAATAAATGCATGATATTTCCTAAGTCAATCAGTAATCGAGTTAATAATCGTGAGTTCAATTATGACCAAAATAATCATGATTATGATTTTTACCATATCCAGCAGCCCTAGTTGTTGGCAAGTTTTTCAGCTGCAGCTTGTTCTGGGTGCAGACCTTCATTGCGATGCACTGACGCTTTTTTAATGAAATCGATTATGTCATTGAATCTCCTCAGCTGTTCAATTACAGGTGTGTAATTGGATATAAAGAACACCAGTCAGCTCAGTGCACTTGTTCAGCGTTGTTTAGTCCAACTAGTGGTACTGGGACCAGCACCACCCCCCCCCATCATCATGCAAATGACGGAAGCCCTTATCTCTGTGGACTTTGGACTTGCAGTGAAAGAATAAAGAAAAGCTTTTAACAGTACACTGAGGCTGGGGATTGAACTGTTCAATACTCATTTATAGGTTATAGAGTGGAGTTCATCACCAGTGCACAATGAATCCATTCAGTAACCGCTCTCTCTCCAATCTCTCTTTCTGTGTCTTTCCTTTTCTTCTTTTCTGTTCATTCTGACAACTCACTGGATCCAGCTGAAGTATCAATTAGATTACTAGATTCTGATCTGATCAGTTTTTAAAAAGCTGGGATGTGTAGTTTTAAATAATTTCTTCACAGAGACACATTCAATCACAGCAAAGCTAGCCTCAGAGGTCAGTGTTAAGTTACAACTAAGTAATACAAATGTGAATTTCTGTTGTTCTATAAAGAAGTTAGTGTAATAGTCCAGTAAGCTGGAAAGTTCACCAGTGGTTTTGCATGTTTAAGCCCATATTACTTGCTTACGCCTCACATAATGACAAGTAATTAAGCATGCAAATCACATTTTTCAAAATCTACTGACATACTTTAAATGTCCTTATTTTTTTTTAGACAATACAGTTCTAAGCAGTGTGGTCAGAAAGGTCTGTCTTGTGGTGCATTGCTGGAGTCAAGGTGTGACAAAGAGCTTTCCTAGTTCTTCAAACTTTTACAGTGGCTCAAAGGCAATGTTCAAACTGTGGGCGTTAATGGTCAATTCAGTTTGTTTTTTCACCAGATCCGATTTTTCTTCTGAGCATGCATGTAACTCAGAAGATAGGCCTGTGGATTTCAGATTGAAGAAAGGGAATTTGTGGGCAGATGATGGAGATGTAGAGGAAGAGAGCCACATGCTTAAAAGTGGCTTTTTTGATTCACTGCAGCTTCGTCCAGAGCAGAATTGACGATTTAGAGTGACTGAGGTCACATTTCAAAAAACCTGACCCGTATCGCATTTGGTGGCCCACATCCGAACTAGAGGAGATCAGATTCCATGTGACTTGGGCTTATATCTGAGTTACATATGAGAAATATATTGGGTCACTTTGGCCTGCAGTCTGAACGCAGCCTAAGTGTCTTTAGAAAGACATTGGTTATCTGATTGCTGGTGTATTTTAGAAGGAGGGAAGAAGGAAAAGAAAGTGTTGGGGTACATCAGGCCAACGAGCCCATCATCAACAAACAGTCAAGAGGCCTGCACCAGGTCTGTGCGCCAGCAGCAATTATGTATTTACAGAGCATAACTTGGCAATACAAGTTACAGTTTGACAATGTCAAAAGCAAAGCAAAAATTATGCTGACCTCTTACAAGAAGAGGAATAAAATGTCAAGTGATCAAATGTTGTATTTTGTTGTAGTTTGAGCTACAGATTATTGAACGAATGCCCTTGAAATGGATTGAAAGAATACGGTCAGTATTATCTGAGCAAGTGCACTTTTTTTTCCATTCACTGTAATACAGTGATCCACTGCAGGTATACACAAAGGAACACAGTTTTAACAAACACTGAACACTTTACTCTTTATGCAGGTAGGATGTATTGCAGGGCTGCTGTATTAGTAGACTGAATTAGTTTCAGTCAGGTGGATCTGACAAACTGGACAGCGTGTGCTTAAGTGGACGATTTCCAGTTACTCTGATCTGTCGTGGCATTTCATTACTGCTGTGTGTGCATGTTTTAATGAATAAATTAGTGCTCTTTATGTGTACCCTGTATTGTTTGTGCCAGCTGCTATGGTGATAGAGAGGGGATTAACATGCAAGGAGGATCCTGATCAATTTTTTGCAATATTTAGGCTTTTTTTGTACTTCTGTCATTTCTACTCAGGTTTAACAAACTTGATCAATTATAATGTATGCCAAACTAACAAACTATACATATCTATATTTAGTTTGATAACCTTACTGCCAAATGTTGCAAAGTGTAAGTAATAATAGTAATGGAAACACAGCTGATTCAGAACCAAAAAAAAATTTTTTTTTTTGAAATTTCTGAAAACAAAAATACCAGTAAAAATAACAGTTTTTATGTCTTATTAAAGTCTTATTTCTTTTATGCTTTTGACTGCCAGGAGAGTGGCAGGAAGGATCCAGAAAGAGAGTTAGGAGGTCTAGACCAACGCCGTCGCCAGGTCATTTATCCGGGGCTTTAACCTTGGATGTTTTGAGTGTAGACCCGAATGTAAGAGCAACAAAATATTTTCAATCTTAATATGCGATAATCTTCATGAGGCAGCCTCTCTCTAGGGTTTTCAAAGAGCGAAGGCTCCTAGCAACAATTGCTGCAAGACTAACTAGATAGCTAAGTCTGAGAGAGAGAGAGAGAGAGAGAGAGACTCAACCAGGCAGAAGGAGGGGCATGACACCCAGTTTGTCTTTTTTTTAATGTAAAACTGTCAAATCTAACTGAAAAAAAACAAAATTAAAACAATACAAGATACAAAAAACTGTTTCTGCTGGGGTTTCCCAAAGCAGTTTTTCAGGTGTGCTGTCCGAAGTGCAATCTCAGGCAGGATGTGCAGGTACATACAATTTCCACATACTCAGGACGCAGTGAATGAAACAAACCAAGGTTTTTACACAGTGGCTGCTTTCCCTCCTGACTCTTCATTAAAACATGCAAAACCCTCATTTAAATACTGCCACGTCCATTGTTTTTGCACCTGTTGTCACTTATGTAATAATTCTTAGTTAATCACCCATAACAGGTACTACAATTACATGTGCAATATTTTACAATGCACAATTGCACAATTTAGTACTCTTTATTCTGGGTGTTGGTAAATCCGGCCCTTAGTGTTGTTGTCTCATTAAGAGTTCATTTGTATTATATGACGAATATGAAATAGGGAAAAAATTCACATTTTAGAAGCTGGAACAGGGGAAATGTTTGTCGTTTTTGCTTGATAAATGACTGAATTCATTATGAAGATTGTTGTCCAATCATTGTCGGTGTCGCTCCAAATGAGCACGAAAAAAGGTCATGAATTGACTACAGTGGTGTGAAAAAGTGTTTCCCCCCCTTCCTGATTTCTTATTTTTTTGCATGTTTGTCACACTGAAATGTTTTAGATCATATAACAAATTGAAATATTAGACAAAGATAATACAAGTAAACACAAAATGCAGTTTTTAAATGAAGGTTTTTATTATTATGGGGGGAAAAATCCAAACTGACATGGCCCTCTGTGAAAAAGTGATTGCACCCCCTGTTAAAACATAAATCAGCTGTGGTTTATCAGCCAGCCACACCCAGGCCTGATTACTGCCATACCTGTAGTCAAGTCAAGAAATCACTTAAATAGGACCTGCCTGATAAAGTGAAGTAGACCAAAAGATCCAGCTAGACATCATGCTGCTATCCAATCTGCAAAAGGTTATAAGCCTTTTCTAAAGCTTGACTCAGTTAAGGTAAGTGTTCAAGACTCCACCATAAGAAAGAGACTGGGCAAAAATTGACTGAATGGCAGAGTTCCAAGACAAAAACAACTGCTGAGCAAAAAGAACATAAAGGCTCGTCTCGGTTTTACCAGAAAAAATCTTGATGATCTCCAAGACTTTTGGGAAAATACTCTGTGGGCTGAGAAGACAAAAGTTGAACTTTTTAGAAGGCATGTGTCCCATTACATCCGTCATAAAACTTACACACGGTGACGGTCTGGGGCTGTTTTGCTGCTTTAGGACCTGGAAGACTTGCTGTGGCAAATGGAAACATTAATTCTGCTGTCTACCAAATCCTGAAGGAGAATGTCGGCCACCTGTTTGTGACCTCAAGCTGAAACAAACTTGGGTTCTGCAACAGGACAATGATCCAAAACACGCCAGCAAGTCCACCTCTGAATGGCTTAAAAACACAATGAAGACTGGAGCGGACTAGTCATAACCCTAACCTGAATCCAATTGAGACCTTAAAAAAGCAGTAAGGCTTCACTTTATGTTCTTTATGTTCTTTTTGCTCAGCAGTTGTTTTTGTCTTGGAACTCTGCCTTCACTGTGGGTGAATTACAACAATTCTGCAAAGATGAGTGGGCCAAAATTCCTCCACAGCGCTGTAAGAGAGTGTAAGAGTCATCGTCAGTTATCACAAACCCTTGATTGTAGTTTTTGCTACTAAGGGTGGCCCAACCAGTTATCAGGTTTAGGGGGCAATCACTTTTCCCCCCTTACTAATAACAACCTTCATTTACTTTTTTTTATCTTTGTCTAATATTTGTTTGATCTGAAACATTTCAGTGTGACAAACATGCAAAAAAAAATCAGGAGGGGAGCAAACAGTTTTTCACACCACTGTAGTATATACTGCTACAGTAGCTCAGAACTGATTTGAACTGATATCAACTTGACTTTACAAAATGTTGAGTCAGTATTTACTTTGGTGCTCTGTTAGGAAGGGTTTTCAGCACTGGTGCAGGCCATCATGTCAGGATTTTTATACAACTGAGTTTCCAGGAACTTTCTTCTGACAATGTTCTTCAATCAAACACCAGAAGAGGAGTTTATAGTTGCACACTCTATCTTCCTTTTTTCCTGGTTGGTTTCTGTGGAGATGAACTCCATGAGGCAGAGCCTGTAGGCTGCTTCTGGATTTAGATCTTGATAATAGAAAAGATTATCAAAAAAATATGTAAATATTTCGTACAGCTTTAGCTGATTGAATTTATGTAGTTTAGCTGTTTCGGTTTTTAACTTGATGGTGACCGCATATCTGTTTGAGGACCTGCCTAAATTAGTTTGATCATATCCCTCTAGCAATTGCAGATGAAAATGAACTTTCATGAATCCATGTTCCAACCAGCCTAAACATGCTATATAAATGTAATGTAAACTTTTGTGTGCTGGGAAGTGTATTCTTGTTTGGGTTACTGTTACATACAGTATGGCTGTCTGTAGTCGGTTTGTCACCCTATAAAATTTCCAAAGTCATAAATGCAAAAATGCTTTCCTAATAAATAGGATCCAAGCCAACAATTTTGAAAAGAATAAAGCAGACTGGAGTAACAAAAAAGGTATTCCTGTAAGATTCAATAAAGTTTGAAGAGGCAGACTTCTTTAATTTAAAACAATATTAAAAGGCTGCAACAGTATCACATAACTTTCGATTTCGTGTTTAGGTTGTGTAATGCTTTCCCCAGGGTTTTTCCTCATTCAAAATGAAGTGATTAACATCTTTAGCTCAAGCAAACACTTTTTGCAGTAGACATATTTTAAGAGTTATAATAATTATATAATTGCAGGAAATGACAACACGTTAAAGCATATTTTATCAAGAATAGGTTCCCTAATTCAACATTATATCAAATACAACATACAAGCTAAAGTGTACATGTACATGCTTTACAAATGTTAAGTATGTACATGTACACTTTACAAACAAATAACACAGCTATTGTTTTCATTCATAGTTTACAGGTCCTCTTGTGTAGCTGATGTGAATTCCTGGATTTTGAAGGTCCCCAGACTATGACAAAAAAAACATGCTTTCTTTTTCTCCTGCTCAGTTGTTCAATTAAGGTATGTGCAAACATGACGTTGGAAATTGCCTCCCGTCATGACCTCAGGGAGAATTTCAGTTTAGCATAGGACCTCGCTCCTCCATGCCTTGGGCGCAGTAGACGGCCCGCCCACTGAACACATACTGAAAAAAACGCTCTCAGCCTCACCTTTCAACACAATACCAAGTGGTCATTCCATCACTGAGCTAGAGCTGGAAGTTGTTCAGTCTGTCTCGCAGGAAAAGATTGAACAGTTATGAAGGAAAGGTAAATATTTTCTGGTTACACTACAGTAACTGCTAGCTAATGCTAACTGTAGCTGCTGTTATCAGCTGACTCTGCCTCAATCAAAGGTCCAAAGCTTCTGTACTAACGTTAGAGATGTAAACATTAAAACACCAAGCTTCCAGTCTAGCTGCATGGCTAACTGACCAAACTAGATGACAGTAGCTACTGCTTTCAGTGGCTAAAGTAACTGTTAATCCATCAGGAAATGCCGTGAAGGACATCAGATGGAAAACCAAAAAAAAATCTCTCCACAAGATATCATCTAGTTTCACCAAAATCAGTGAATAAAGTTATAAAGTTGTTGAGGTTTTTTTTGTTTTTGAACAGTAATCAGTGAGGCCTAGTCTCGCATAACAAGAACGCCCTACTTCGATTCAGTGATGTGTCAGCTCGTTGCTTCCCCTGTCCTGGCTATCAGGAGGTCAGCCAATCAGAAGAAAGTGGGCTTTTGGAGAGGGGGAACTTTACAGAGACACAAGCTTAAACTGAGTGTAACTTTCTGTAGTAGTCTCAGTAATATTTGTTCGTACTGAAGCACGTCACATGAATGTTAGCTCTGGTTGAGACCAGAGTTATGTTATGTTATATGTATGGGGCTGATTGTTGTTATGTGATATGTATGATGCTTTGGCAATATTGTTTCACAGTCATGCCAATAAAGCGAATTGAATTGAATTGACTGGGAACATCAAATACTGAAACTGAATTTCTCTGGTAAAATATCTTTTTACACATGTATATCTCCTGTTTTTGAAGCTTTTAACATTTATTTAAAAAAAAACAACTGCTCTTTAACAACTGCTCTTCTGAGGTTTGTATAATAGGATTTGTGCACCTGGAATGAAGAATTTGAGAAGGTGTAACTGTTGATTGTGGGAGAGAGGGAAAAAAAAATTGCAACTCCTAAAGAATTTAAGTGACTGTTTTCCACAGCTACAAATTCCATATTGCAGGTGTTTAGTTGCTTTGCTCCAATTATACCTTTGTAGAAAACACTGAACAATGAGCTGAAACTCACTATAAAAGGTCACTAAAGCTGAGGGAAACTGCAGATTCAGCTGGAAATTCTTTCATTTGATGCCTTGTTATAAACATATCGCTTATAGACTCTTTAAAAAATGTAAGGTACAGAATAAAGTTTCTGCTGAAACCCCATGTGCACAACAATGTATGTTTTCCTCGGAAGATGCAAGTATTGCATAACCTTTAACTATGTATCCTGTATTTGCTTCTTGTCCTAAGAGGTGCTTTAGTCTTCCAAACTGAGTGTTTGTATGAGCTGGCTTGTATAGATGGACTTAACCTGTGTCAAAGAGGCCGAGTGCAGTGGCAGAGGAAAGGAGGTGTGGACCCAAGTTGCAGACACTGACGAGGAGGTTGCAATTCAAATAAGATTTATTTAGTCCAAACAAAACAGGAATACTAACAAGACAGGCTTACTTCTACATTAACGGCGAGAGTCTGAACAAATGGGAAATCCAACAAAGGCAGTCCAACACAGGTTAAATCCAACGACAGGTGACAGTAATACAAACACAGGGAATATCCAAAAAATCCAAGGAAACACAATACAACAATACAGGAACACTCAACAAAAGATGATGACACCAAAAGGACTAAATAGAACTCAGGGTAATATATACAAACAATCAGGCAGGGCAATTAACACAGGTGAGACACATAAGCAATCAAACAGACAGGAAACAAAGCTAGACAAAAAACACATGAACCTGATCACTACAAAATAAAATAGGAAGTAAAGCTCGCGACAATACACAAGGACATGTGAAACCAAATACAACAGAGAACAAGGAGGCAAAGATCAACTAACCAAACCTAAACTAGTACACAGAGGCAAAGAGTAAAAAAGGAATGGACATTATCAAAATAACAGAAAAATACCGCACAAAAACCCAAGAGCATGACAACCTGGACATTATTGTGTCCAGATATTTTTGCTCATGACCAATCCTCATTTTCTTGATGTTTCCAACAATACAACAATTTGTAACCTTCCCGAAACAGACAGACAATTGTGCCTGCTTTACACAGTGGTTGGCCTGGTGAGCAGACGTGTGAAAGTAGGATGAGTGCGATCTTCTCTCTCAAGCTTTGTTTTTTCATTCTTCACTCAACTACTCATTTGGCATTTACAGTTCCTGCTGCAAAAAAAATTTGTGTATGCCTTATTTGGCCATTAAGACCAAAAACAAATCTATGGCTATTGCCGTAAATATTCCTGTAAAGTATTACTGATGCTATCTTAAAGAGGATATTTAAGGAGGAATTCCAAATTTTGAAGGGGTTAAAAAAGTCTGGTTACTTCACAATAGAGCATTATACAATCCACATAGTATACCAAACAACATTTATAGTAAAAGCTCCATAAAGAGTGACTGTGTGTGGGGTACCTAGCCAGCGTGTTTGTGTGCATATATATTATTGCTGTCCTCACATATTAAGTGTGTCTAATGTCTTTCAAATGAAGCTGACATGTGTCCCAGTTAGCATAAAGTAGCATACTATAGCTGCCAAAGCTATAGTTAGATGTCATTAAGCACAATGAAAGACAGCCCATAGCTTCTGCTGGATGTGTCCACTGCAACCGCTGCCAAGAGAGTGTTTAAATACATAACTGATAGCCTGTCTTCTTCCCATCCTCTTACTCTAAAACTGGAGATGCTCCCCTCCCCAGCTCCTCAGTGCACCTCTGTCCCCAGGGATGTTGGGAGATAAGTGAGGGAGAGTGGATATCAGGGTGTGTTTCCACCCAGGGTAGTCGGATCATTCTAACCTCAACAAGTGTCTGCTGGGTCTGAGCGAAGGGTCTGTGATGATGTTACCATGACAACTGCAGGAACCACACCACATTAAAATAGATCTACTCATTATTGTACAGACAAATAATAACAAACACCACCTTCAAATATGGACACGTAATTAGTATGATTAATCTGCCTAAATGTTTTTCCTCCTGGGAACTTTCCACCAACTCCTGAGAAAAAAGCTATGTTCACCACCCAGTCTAAATTTGTTGGTTGTTTGGTTCTGTACAGTGGGTTTATCAGAGCTTTTTCACTGGAAACAGCTGCCTGCTGCTGCTGGAAACCAAACTGATGAGAGCACTTATTCTGAACCAATGGGTGGATGTGCTGTAAAACCAAGCTAAAAGAGGCCAAAAAGCTGCAGGTATAAATTGATAGTAAATAGCAGTAAAAATATAGATTTTCAATTTAAAGGTTTTAATTCTGTCACATTTAAGCATAGCAAAAAAGGGACGTGACTGTATCAGATTTTCATACTACCATACTATTATTGTGGCCAAAGGTACCATTGATGTTCTACATTGAAATTCTACTATTAGTTCTAAAATATACCTCACATCATGATTTTCTTGGTTTTAGTGAAAACTAACACTCTGCAAAGAACTAACATCATATACACTTAATACACCATTCAACAAAGGCAAAAGCAAATAAAAGGTTATGACAGACATTGACTGGAGAATACTTTAAAGGCCCCCTCCAGTGTATTTTGACATTTCTATGATATTTCATATTTTTCTGAGTCACTTCCTCACAATGTTGATTACCCACATAGTTCGCCAAATATTTTTTGACAAATGCCTTAATTTTGTGCTCAAAGTTGCAAAAGTTGCTTAGTTGTTGAAACGGGGTGGTGACGTATGACTTTAGTAAATTCCATAAGTCATACGTCATTCTCCAAGCTTGC
>JAPMOB010221867.1:0-13154 GCA_029875015.1 Lepomis gibbosus | reverse complement strand
CACACACACACACACACACCAGCTAAACAGAGATTCGATGAAGCAGCAGAGATTTTTTTTAACAGTAGGTAACGGAAATAATTACTTTCCCTGGTAACGAGTTACTTTTATTACAGAGTAATTCAGTTACTAACTCAGTTACTTTTTGGAACAAGTAGTGAGTAACTATAACTAATTACTTTTTTCAAGTAACGTTCCCAACACTGGTTTTGACCACTTTAACTCACTTATTAAGTGAAGCAAGTTGAACAGTATTTTTGAAGAGGGTTGTTTTTTTTTTCCCATATGACATGAATGCAGCACTAGCTGCACTTAAAAATAGAATCCAGTAGCTGCACATCCTTGCTCCGACCTACAGTAGAAAATTGTCAAATTTGTGAGGATTTTAAGGAGTCCTGTGGCTTAGGGGTCTAAGATAGTGACCAATTCAATCACAATGTCCCTGGTTTAAATCCAACTTGGGACCTTTGTTGCAAGATATCACCCCTCATGTTATATCTATCTCTGTCTTAGGTCTAATAAAGGCAAAAAGTGTCCACCAATTCATTTCAAGATTCTAATTATGATACAGAAGATCAGTAACCATGAGGGTTGGCCTTGAAATACTTCAGACCTTACTTAAAGGAAACTCGACCGATTTTACACATCAAGTCTGTTTACAGGTGTTGCATGTGTGTAAAAAGTTGCATAAAGCGTTTTTGTTAGAAAATGAGAAATACGAGGCTGTGGAGTTGGAAAGAAGTGAACTTACCACACCTCTGCAGCCAGATCTTCATTTCTTCTTGAGGCTAGCAGCTCAAGCAAGAGGCAACCTCTGGGTCAGGAAAGTGAGGTCAATGTGAAAGTGCTATAGACAGTATTCTTTGTAATGGCCAGCAGGGGGCGACTCCACTGCAAAAAGAAGCCCGATTGCACTGGAGTCTATGACACAATTTCCCTACTTCTAACTTGATTTATTACGTCAGTAAACACTTTCCTAATTAGGTTATGGTCTCAGTCACTCATTTCTAGTCTTCAATACAGCATAGATACGCTTTATGGCATGGCTACCTTATGACTGACCAGTCGCTACCACGACAACCTGTAAACCTGCTGTTGAAAAATTTTATTTAACTAGCCATTAACTTGTTTTTGAGTGCTCTGTGTGTTTGACCCTTTCACAATTTTTTTTCAGTTGATGAAATTTAATTGTAACATTTTGGTAGCATAAAGAGTCAGCTGTGTGTTTTTTTCCGGTAAGTCCATTTTATTTTAAGCCTGTTTTTTGCTAGCCGAAATTAGCATCCCAATTAATATTACAGCTAATGTGAATTACAGATGCACCTTACTAACCAAGCAACCTAGCTAGCTCCACCCTCTCATCCAATATGATCACGTTCCAAAAAACCAACATCGCGCAAACACAGCCAAACATGAGGCTTCAAATCATTAGTCCACAACCCAATGGGGGACGTCAGCATTTTAATATGATTAATATGATGTCATTCACTTACACACTCCACACCAGACATGCGATGAGCCAGTCACCTGTCTGGGGCCCCAAAGTTCTCTGAAAGCTCTAGGTTTACATTGTACAAACTAGTTTGTGTTACTTCATTGAACATTTGGGATCATGCGCAACTACGAACCTATATCATAATCCACCATCTTGAGGATGGTCCCCATCTCAAAATCGATCCTTTAATTACTCTTTATTGGAAAATCAGTCTCCTGGAAGTATACCAGCATAGAAAAACTGTAAACAGAAGTTCAGGTTACTTTATTACTTTATCAGGTTACTCTATTTGTACGTGTAGAAGGAAAATTATTAGTAGGGTTTTTGTTTCCCTAGGGCCCTTTAGCAGTTTATTTCAGAAACTCAAAAAAATTAGAAATGTCTTTTTCAATGTTTTCTTTTTGTCGACCTCTGCCTTGTTATGATGTAGAGTATAGTAAAGTCGCATATTACCAAAAAAAAATGTGCTCAAATAAACTTCAAGTACCTTATATATTATATTAGTGACAAAAAATAACTTGAGACAAGTTTTAGACTTATTCTGACTTAGGTTTTTTTTTATTTACATTGTATGCTTTTACAAAAACGTCTCTTTTTAATAACAACAGGACTGCAAATCCAGAACACTAGCAAATATTCAGAACAACCATAAACTCTAAAATACAGAGTGGTCTTGTCACTGTTTAACAGCCAACTGTGGAATATGATCCAGTTAAAACACTCAACACCACAAACGTCAGTTCTCCCTATACAATGTGCAGGTTGCATTACTATCTGGGATGTTTTTGTACACTTTCTCCAAACTACAGTTTAAATACAGTATCAAAGACACAAAATACAACATCTGTCTCAAAGCAGGTTGTAGTCAAGTAGCCTACAGTACAAAGAATATGCAACATAGTATGAGTGTATATACTGTATATTTATTTATATATATATATATACAAACACTGCAGACAGCCACAAAGTGAAGACTACCAAGGCTCCCCCATACTCCCAAACTAAGCTGTTCTATTCACATTTAACAAGAATATCCAAAGATGCCATGAAACAGCAACCATAATACAAAAGTCACCAAAAATATATATGCCTATATGAAGAGCTACCATGTTTTTTTTCTTATATTTTCCTACTTTTAAATAAACCATAAGGACTGGAAAACATATACAACATCAAGTGTACATTAAAAAGGCATGTCCTGTATGTAATCAAGATATTTTAAACCATTGCACATAAAAAGGGATAACATACAGAAAAGAAGAGGGCATGCTCAACAACAGATCAAAACTAAGTTGGATGAAGAGTCATCAACAAATAAGGCCTTGACAGAACGCATCGTCAACTGAAGACATGCTCTCCATTTCACAGAACGATATGAACATGCAACTTCAGAAACAAACAGAAAGGAGCTGAATAGAACCAGCCGTTTGATATCAAAGCTTTGTTCCTTGTTTCACAGATCAAATGGGGTCCTTGCCTATTTGATTCACCTTCAGTCACATTTGAATGAAACAAAATTATACATTCTTTTTTTTTAATATATAGTATTCACCATTCCAAAGACAAAATCAAAACTTTTAAAACACCACCTGTCCATTTATTGCACACCATTGGTTCACAAAAATATTTTGGGCACTTTTGCGTTTCAACAAACAGCAGCATTTCATTATAAAAAAGTTGTTTGAATACAGACACCGAACACGATAGATGTAAAGCATGACATACAAATGGAGAATAGAAAACTTTTTAAAATTTTGATATTGTGCAACTAGAGTTAATAGGTCCATTTACTAAGGCTAGCCTCTTAATGCACAACATCATACAGTGTTTTAAGGGGCGAAACAGCAGGACCCCTTTGCTAAATAGCATGGACCACTTAGAATGATTATCTCTTTCTTTTAATATGTGCAATTACTGATTGCCATGGCAAATCCCCAATGAGATAGAGAACATTTGGTCCTGGAGGAAAAAGCGTGAACTGTACCCAGATAAAAATGGGCAAATGGCACAGCTTTGACAAAGTGACTGATAGGATGGCGCAGGCTAACGCAAACTCTTAAGACAGTTCTCAGTGAATTTCAATGATCAGGACAGGGTAATATTGATGCTCTCATTACAGCAATATTTATCTTTACATTTACAATCAACCCTGTATGTATGAGGTCTTTCATCCTGCTGTGATAATCCTAAATGTCGGCTGTTTGTACTACTTTCAGGGGGCAACAGAAACAAAGTATTTGACTGAACAAGATACCCAGTCACAGTCAGTAGCATTCAACTCATGGATTATTACCATGGGCATCATTATCTTCTCAAAATACAGGTACAACAATGTCCAAGTACACAAATACAACCATGTTGGCACACAGATACAGATTACAGGAGTTGGAGGTTTGACCCAAAATCAACATTGAAAAATGAAGCTACAAATGTTAACTTCCAAACTGTGTTTTCAGTTTAAGGTGAAGGATAAGCTCTTGCCTAACACAATATATTTAAGTTAATCATTTATAATGACTCAACTCACAGTATTTGAATTCACACATTAGGATGTTCCTATTGCTTCTGAAGCAATACTGTCACGCAAGACCCAACAAACAGTCTTGCACTCTGTTCTGACTGGCCATCACAGATAGCCATCATAATCTGTCTGCATCACTTCCTGCTTCCAATTTTATTTAATTTATTTTTTTTAGTAAGGGAATTTTTCATGTAACACAATATAGAATTTGCCTTTGTAACAACTTAGGTAAAGAAAAAAAAAGAACAAAATGCCGGTGGTTAATCCACACGTTTTGAGTTAATATTCTTGGTGTATCGTCCACAAAGTCACACAAGGATAAAACTTTAAAAAAGACAATCATGTTGTACCTAAGTGAAACATCACTTCAACAGTCATGCAACATCCTAGAACATCAGCAGTGTACCTGCTGGTAAATCAGGATGACACAAAAATTTGAAAGCCATGTCAGATATCAATATTTATAACACAAACTGATGTTAAAACTGAAAGAAACTGCCATTTGACAAGCAGGGCTAACTTCAACTTGGATGAAATGCTACATGACCATATCTTAGAGCCCATTTGGGAATATAACACTGCAGTTATGAAAAATCTTCTAACTCCACATTTGAATTTTTTTTTGTTTTACATACATTTCAGTCTTATTCCATCATCTGTTTACTTGGATTTTCATCAGTGCTGATCCACATTTTCCAAAACTCCAAGAGTTTAGTTTTTTGGAGATGCGAGCTTTGATTTAACATCAGTGTTAATTAAAAATAGCTTGTAATAGGTCAGAAAAAATGATATACTGCACAAACTTCTTAAGGGAATACTCTGTCAATATAATTTCAAGTTTTAAACATTTAAAAATGAAATGTACTGTGTTCATATAGATAAAAAGAAATGCACATACACACACCTGACATATCATTTTTTCACAACATCCAACATACACAGCATTCAAATAGTAAACTACAGTACAAGCTATTGCAGTATAGATAATATTGACATTTACCAGTTTGCCTATAGCGACGGCACTGACGGAATAACACAGTCTCTGCCCATACAAACTAGCATTATCACTACAAATGAAATACAATGTTTTTATCTAGCTCAGTTTGCAAAGGCTTGATTTGTCATGGTAGTCAAGACCTCTTCTTCCTCTACATGATGCTTTGTTAAAATGGTAACTCTCAGGCACTTTCCAAAAGTAGGGCAAGGCTTGTACTTAACAGACCTCAAATTAGCCAAGACAGAAACGACTTTAGCTAGTGCTGCATTCATGTCATATGGGAAAAAAAAAACAACCCTCTTCAAAAATACTGTTCAACCTGCTTCACTTAATAAATACTACTTTGAAACTTAGATTTGGTGGTGGGCAAAGAAAACAATAAAATGACCATTTGCTTTGCTGGATTTGGTTTGGTGTAAAACATCAACTCAAATAAGTGCATCTGCGTTGCGTTTGGAAAAACATCATCAAGGCAACTGAAGTCTTTGCAAAACTTCAATCGTGGCATCTTCATGGCTTCACATGAGGAGGTTTAACATGTGCCCATGTCCACGCTGTCCCTTTTAGCCGCCAAGGTGTTTCAACAGATATTCCCATATGACATGACTGCAAAATAAGACATGATGGGCAAGTAGAAGGCTTGAATCACTCTATGGTAATGGAAGCCAGCTCCTTGGCCTGGGCATGCTGCTGCTGCTGCTGCTGCTCTTCTTCAAACACCTCTGGGGAACTGCCTCCTACACTGTTGTCCATTTTGGTCTCCTCCGTCATGGTTGCTGTCTCATCGGCGTCCATCTTGAGGGAGGCTGGGGCTTCCAGGGGATCCAGGGGCTCGGGTGAAAGGAAGCCAGAGGAACTCTCGCAATTCTGGGTAGAGGAGGAGACCTGGGAGATGACGGGCATCTGGACTGAGGAGGAGGACGAGGCCGCAGTGGTGGTGGAGGCGGAGGTGCTGCCCGGGTATATGGGGTGATGTTGGGACTCCTCTAGCTCATATTGGACTCCTAGCGCCTCCTCCTCCTCCTGTACCTGGCTCAGGTAGTCGGGCACGAGGAAATCACTGCAAAGATGAATAAAATGACAGGAGATTAATGTCCTTTCATTTGCTACATTAACACACATTTGAACTGTACTTGTAATGTTGCCCTGTTTTTATACATGCCTCAGTATAAGAGCTATGTGCTCACTGATGTCTTGTGTAAGAGATTCCTAAGTTGTAACTAAACTGAGTTTGGGAAATAAGCTTTCATGGAGCACTGATGACTAGAACCTAAATCAGCAGACAGTACAAACACTGTCAAACTGTAATGTTCCATGTCTTCCAGCAAGTTTGCCTGTCTGTTTGCAGGACTCCTCAAAAATATATGAACATTTGGTAGACAGACAGGCCTTAGACCAAGGAACACAGTGAGTTAGAGTTGGCTTTGGACATTTCTCATTTTTAACCAGACCATGGGGGGGGGACTTCCTTCCAAATAAAATATGGTATATTTGGAGGATCCAAAAATAAATTTCAACACAAATGTCTCAAAAGAATTTCAAACGGTAATGATAGATCGCGACATCTGACAATTAGGCAGAGGTTAAAGCTAAAATGATTTAGCGATTAGTCAACAGAAAATTTATCAACAAATAAATGCAACTATTTTGATAACTGATGGTGTGATTCAAATGAAAAGTTGAACTGGGGGCATTAACAGTTAGTCTTTGGCATTTTCCAGTATTTTTGACATTTCAAAGACCAAGCGATTGGAAAGAAAATAATCAGCATATGAAGTGATAATGACAACAATGATTAGTTTACTGCTCTTGTTGCACCTCCAGGTGGGCGGCTGTGGCTTAGAATGTAGAGCAATTCACCCAGTAATTGGAAGATCGGCTGTCCCACCACCCCGTTCCTCTAGTCCGCCCTGCATGTCTAAGATACTGAACCCCAAATTGGTGTGTGAATTTCTGTTTTGGATGAGCAGTTGGCACCTTAGCCTCTGCCATCGGAGTGTAAAGGCAATTTATGCAAGCACAGAGCATTTATTTGGTAGTTCAGTGAAGAAGTATTGTTTTCAGCTTTTCTCCATCAGTAAGCAATTTTCCAACATTTCTTAGAATGCCTTTCAACAGCCACAAGAAACATGTGGTAATTCGTTGTGTTCACTCAAAGGTGGGGACAGGAACAGCTATAAAGTTTGGTTCTCCAGATGTGAGTTGCACATGTCAGTGATCTAAACTGAAATACACAAAATGTATTCTGCTCTATGGAGGCTACTGCTGTAACCATTACTGTTACTGGTCCATTCTTCCCCGTATCATTGGTCAATTTTAGTGCAACAAAACACAGTCTAGAAAGCTTTGCACAGATCACACAGTAATGATTTTAGTACATCTAAACCGTTTCCATAATCTTAAAATTTGTGTTCTCACCTGGTCACATAATGTTTTGTGAATTTAAATTTAAGTCAGAACATTTCACTGTGATTTCACAATTCTTTTGTGAATACAATAAAACAACGCTTATTTTAAGTTCACAAACTAATCAAACTATTCCCAGAAAAATAACTGCATGCATGTTGTTTCATGGTTTCTATACATATTATTTGCATGTGAAGCATACCTACGAACATTAGTCAAACAGAATTAACTCAAAAATCAGGTCACAGGGTGTGCTAGCAGCTACTTTTTGCCTCAACCCTTGATAAAAATAGATTTATACACTCGAGTACTCAGTCTAGCTTAGTCTCACTTGATCTTCATGTGATAATACCCTACAGAATTACATTTAAATTCCCATCACAGAGTTCCTTTAACATGTGAGTGCACTGTGTGACCATAGTTGTAAACTGGAGTTCATCAGAGCTCAGTATCCAGAATAAATAGCTATGGTGAAGTGTAACTGTCCTTAAAGTGACGCAGATGATCGGTGAATCTGACAAACTGGTCTACAAATCAATAACTTAGTTAACATATCTTTTTATGTGAAGACCGAGAATAGTGAGAAAAAAGTTAAGAGTATGACTGGATTGCCAGAGAATTTTCCACACTGTTATGATCTCAGGCGTAGACCTTCTACTATAAAATGTTTGAGGAGTCAATGGCCCGTTTGAGTCCTGCCGACCTGTGAGGGCTTGAGTTGATTAAGAAGTGGAAAAGTCTGGGAAATAAAAACACTCCTCAACTTTATAAAAAGACACTGTGTTCTGATTTTCATGAGGCTTTGTGGCCTTGCGGGCTGAGCTGCTGACAAAAACAAACAACCTACTCTATTTTGTTAAGGAAAATCCAATTAAAAAGAAACAAACAGAGACGACACAATGATTAGAGTTGTGTCTGGCAGCTATTGTATGACCAAACACACAGTACAGTTGGGTTCTAATATTGGCAGTTCGTCAGTGTATTTAGAAAACTTAAATCACTTAATTTTGTACATTTCAAACCCCAAATCTTCACTCACATCTCGTGGAATTTTGTCAGTAAACAGAGCAGAGACGGGTTTGAGGTATTTGCCATCACCTCTTAATGATGAATGTTAAAGGAATAGTTCAACCATTTGGGAAATTTGCTTATTTCACTTTCTTTCCTGAGAGTTAGATAAGAAGGTTAATACCACCTTCATGTCTGTAAGGTACATATGAACAAAAATCGACCTACCAGCACCTCTAAAGCTCTCGAATCAACAAGTTATATGTTGTTTGTTTAATCTATACAGAAATGGCAATGTAAAAACAGCAATTCACTGTTGGCATGTTCTGTTACCGCTGACAGAGCCAGGCTAGCTGTTTCCACCAGTTTCCAGTAATTATGTAGAGCTAAGCTAACCGGCTCCTGCTACACATTTATAGAACACATATGACAGTAATATCAATCTTCTCATCTAACTTGTGGGAAGAAAATGAACAAGCATTTTTTTTAAAATGTCTAACTATTCCTTTAAATATGTAAAATTAAAACTCCCCAGTAAATACAGTCAAATACTTCAGGTACACTTGATCTGAGCATTCAAATCAACTGCAATCATCTGAATAATAATTTTACACAACCAAAGTCATTAAAGGAAAAACGATCAAATGAACCTCAGGTATTAGAATCTAAACTGAAGTTATTTCTGATCCAGGTGAGATCTGAGTAAATGATGGGGGTCAGCGCCCCCGGACTCCTCACCTGCTCTGGAAGTAGTTTGCTAGTTCGGATGCCTCATGGTTCAGACTCCTCAGGTGTACAATTAAATTGCCAGAGTTGGTGAACATGGCGCCGCACGTTTTGCACTCGTAAATCCGCGGCTTGCGGATTATGTGTCGGGAGACCCTCATGTGGTGCTTATATTCACCGAAGGACGTGAATGTGGCGCTACAAATCTGGCACCGGAAACAGCGTTTACCTTCGTGCTTCAGCCGATGCATCTTTAGGGAGTAGGCCCGTGTGAACTTTTTCCCACAGCGGTCACACTGGAAAGGCTTAATGCCTGCAGGAAGAAAAGGAAAAACTGTTCAGCTGATCTGTGTATGCCTTAGTATCTGTGTGTGGGTACTACAAAGTCAGCCTTAACTGTTGTTCCAAATCACTGTTTCCCAGAATGTCCTGAACAAAAAGCCTCATCCATTCATCACTTAGCTATATACAAGTTGTAGGAAAGTACAGCAACCCACCATCATTCAACCCTTTATTTAGATTTCCATCAGCAACTGTGGCTCAGGAGATACAGCAGCTCCGAAATGTAAATATGCAGATCTTAGTTAAGCTCAAAGTCTAATGAATCTCTTGTCAAAGCTTATATCTCAGATTTACTAAAACACTTACGAAACACAATCCATTTACTAAAACAAGGGGGGAAAACATACATGTGGTCATTTAACTGTAAATATGTAATCGATCTGGTAAAAACTTTTCCATGCTACAGTTGGAAAACCAAAGCACACATTTTAACCCCAGTCATAATGCGAGAACGCTATTGACTTGTGCTTTGCTTTGTTTATACATTTAAATCTTTTAAAAGTTAAAAGAACTCATTTTTACACAGCAAGGTAAAGACGTTAAAATGTTTCTTTTCCCTTTTGTAATACAAACTCCTCAGTAAATTCGACTGCTACTTGAATCACACTTCACCTGTAATGTCCAAGCAAAGCTAAATCAAGGGCAACTGGACTTGATTGGAGATACGATGAGAAGAGGAAGCCTCTTGGATGAGAGGAAAAACTTCTTCAAGTATCTTCAACCATGTCCACCCATCCACCTTGGATGTTGTAGGCTTAGTTAACTGTCTTCCCATCTATCTAAACTATCCATTTTGTTTTTCTCTCTGATCTTTCTTGTCTGGTTTCTGAGTTCAGGCAAACATTCAAGACTAAGAAAAATTATGGTTCCACAATCCATACCAGAGTAATTTAACCCCAGGAGTTACTGGGAACCAGTATTCGCAATATTTTATTCCCCATGTGTAAGTCTATGCTATTACCATATCTTTAAAGGTTAGCTAAGAGAGATTACAAGCCTCGTGTTTTGCTGTTTAAACTGCATGGCCTTGTATAAACAGGTTTGTCCAAGGATATACTCCAGCAAAGGTCTGTAAACATCTCAAAGACAATCAAAGAAAAAAGGTTTCAACTAAGTAGCATTTCCTGACATATGTGTATATTCACTGGCTCCATGCCTTCCTGTTACTAAGCCAATAGTCTCCAAATTGATTGAAGTTGTGGTGTTAATGTAAAGGATGGACCCCGACTGATTCAACAAGCAGCGCTGCTTCTTCTTTATTAAGCATAATCTGTCATGTTTCTTGAATAAGACATGCAAGTGCCTCAACAACATTTCCTCAATTACATCAATTCTGGACTCTTCCCCATCACAGCTAATGACTGAAAGCCAGCACATCTTCTACAGTGGATTTCTCTACATATGATAGTTGAGTATAGAGGCCTTTGTCGTTTAATATAGAAGTGACAAGAAAATCTGATGTTTCTGACAGCTTAAGTATTTCTACTGTCAATTGTAATTGCATTATTCATATTTTCACATGTAAAATACTTTCCCACAGTAATAAAAATAAACCAATTTGAACAAAATGGCCAATAAATGAAAGGTACAAAGCTAAGACATAAATATATAAAACTCTATCTCAGGTCAGAGAACCTGAGCAGGTTTTGATTTTGTACCCTTTTTATCCCAGGACATTTGCTAGGCTACATTACCTACTTATGGCTTTGTTTTACAAGCTCACTTAACTTCTGATGCAAATAAACATATCAAATGCGAGATTAAATCCAACAGTCATAATGAGTAAAGCGCACCAACATGGTCATTTGAAAATCATTTCTACATGATCTAAAAATAAGCGAGGACAGAACATCCAAACCATAATAACAGGCATGCTTTCAAAATACTTTGCTCTGAATTTCCAAATATGTACAATACTCATCCTCTAAACCAGCATGGAGTTTTCCCCCCTCTTTTTCCTTTATTAGAACATTACATCACAGTGAATGCAATGTGGCTTTTTTACAGTTAGAAAGATAAAATTGATCTTAATATACAGTATGTGAAAACAAATCTTTACAAATCTCAGAAGTCTGATAAATTAACACGAGAGGTAGCGTCAGTGGAGCTAAAGACTAGAGGGCTACCGCTAATTAACCGCTACACAGCATTTCACGTACCGGAGTGTATGAGCATATGCTGCTTCAGGTTTTGAATACGCGTGAATCTGACTCCGCAGGTTGGACATTGGAAGGGTCTGTCGGGGCCATTGGTGCCGGGCCTGGCTGAGGGGCTGATATAGAGGTGGTATGGATACTGAATACCTTCTAACCTGAAACACAAAATAGAGGACACATTAAAGTGATATTCAAGCTTGTATGAGCCCTTACTTTCATCAAAAAATGCTGTCCCGACATGAATACTACTACCTTGTCATGTCAATAAAATAACTGTTTGTCTCCTTGCATATGAAAGATTGCTAAGGGGAAAGGGCTGAGATGTTTTAGAATGTTTAACACTGAGATGTTAGTGATGATAGGGATGTGCATTACATTTTTGAAGTGTTTGACGTGCACAAATTGCCAGTTAGATGCCACATTTGCTTTCACATAAAATTTATCACGCATTTGTGCCTCGAGGCTTTTACAAAATGCAACCGGCATTCTATTATTATAGGGCATCATGTCTTTTCAGCATGACGTCTACATTTATTATCTGAACAGGTGTGGCTCAGACACCCAGTGATGAGGTTTATGTCTGTATATCCTTTACTGCTTATGACGTGCCTCGCTGCAAGTTGTAACAAATCATACCTTTCATCATCTTCTGCATGTCCTCCAGTGTTGGAGGTGCTCTGCATTGACGGCAAGCCCTCAGACACTCCCTCATCCATCGACCCTGAAAAAGAGAAAGAAAAATGACTCATATGGTAGCTGTCTCCTGAATTTCTGACCACAGAATAGTCCAAAGATCTAAAGAAAGGTTTATGATAATCCTGCTATTCAGTAGTTTAGGAACAAATGACAGATGTTTCCATTTTCTTTTCATTTATGGCAGCCAGACAAGGCTTTCAAACTGTATTTGGGCCACCGGACAATAAAACTTTCCACTGAGACCAACACAAAACAAAATCTTGTAGGTAGGCAGCTGTGATGCCTGGGTGACGCAGGTTTGATTCTATGTTTCAGATACAGTAACACTAACTCACTGTATTTTAGCCACGTAACTTACTAACGGTGAAGTATTTAATGGTCATATTATGCTCATTTTCAGGTTCATAATTTTATTTAGGGTTTGTACTAGAACAGGTTTACATGGTTTCATTTTCTAAAAACACCATATTTTTTGTCATACTGCACATTGCTGCAGCTCCTCTTTTCAACCTGTGTGTTGAAGGCTCTGTATCCACTCTGGAGTGATACATCTCACCTCTATGAGATCTTTGGGAGTTGCATGTGAGCAGTACCTATGCTGCATTCCAGGCAACTCGAAACTGGGAAATTTCCGACCCCCAACTAGAAAAACTATCCTGGAACGCCACTTGAAGTCGGATTTCCTACTTGTGAACGCGGAGAAAAAATTTGTACCCCGACTTCATGTGTAGCAGCTGAATGACGTCAGAAAACAATGTCAGCGCCCATGGAAGCGCACTTTGTAAATGGTAAACCATAAACTAAACG
>JAPMOB010221866.1:0-30643 GCA_029875015.1 Lepomis gibbosus | reverse complement strand
AAGGCATACACAGGGCACGTGTACACACACACACACACACACACACACACACACACACACACACACACACACACACACACTGGAGTAGTGTAGTAGAGGTGTAGGGCCTGGTGATGGGGTCAGGGTGGGGAGGGCGGGGGCAGCATCAGCATCAGCGCCCATGACGTCACCATAGTTTAAAGTGGGCCGCGCTTCACCCAGTGAAGTAGAGGAGAGAGAAGAGGAAGGAGGTAGCCGCGGTCCCTCTCACAACAACACCTGACTTCTGCGCGTCGCTGTGTATTGAAACGTGCCGGTTTGAACTCCAGAAACCCGCTCGAACCTTCCTGCATTTTGAGTTTCTCTCCCATTAACGATGGAAGACCGTGTTGTGCAGTGGACCCGCTGAATTCTGTTTTGCTGAGGGTGATAACTTTAAATCTCAAGTCTCCTGAAGGGTGAGTTCAAATGCATCCCCCCCAGAACACAGAAAAAAGGGGGCTTTATTGAATCGGCAGAAGATGCTAATGATGCTGCAGTAGGCATGTCACCATCATCGACAGTATCTGTGGTGAAAAAAGAGCTTTACAGATGTTTTTTTAAATTTATTTTTAGCAGAGATGTTTCGCTTTTGTTATATTTTTGTTTGTGTTGTTGAAGCGGCCCGCAGCAAGTTGAGGCGCAGTCTTTTGGCATTTGGAAAGCGCTGCTGTTGGCTGGTTGACGTGACAAATTGTGCTTTCTATTTAATTAGGCTATTGGCGAGTCTATCCCATGGAAATGTGCGTGGTGTGCCAAGGAAAAGGGCTGTATCATCCCGGAGAGTTTTATAATCTACTGCGGCCATGCATTGTTTTTTCACATGCCTAGTTATGTTCTGCCAGGAAAACTATTAGTTTGAGGATACGGAAATTTAAATGCCTGTTGCGATGCCATTAATTATGTTTGGTAAATTTTGTTTGCAGTGCTTGATATAAGTTTCGATAGGTGACTGCAGCTGATCTTCTTACATTTTTGGTTCCTATTAAATGTTACAGTTGACATTAACATTGCAGACACGTAGCTCCAATATCACAGTGTCTTTCTCAGTCCAATATTAATTTCTCTACGAGGATTCAAGATAATTTGTGTCCTTCAAAGTCAAGGATGAGGAATGAATCCAGCAGCTGTGATGCACATTTTGATTCAGTCCAGAATGAAGATCACATGCGGGATGTTGTGTCATTCTTGAGCCACTAGATGACAACAGAGGGCAAGCTAAAGCAGCTGATTAAACTTGCATTAGTCTATTAGGCAAAGGGCAGATCTGCACCATGGTAAAATAATGAAATTATTTCTGTTTTTGATTTCCTTTGTTGAAAGACAAAGAGACCCCAGATAGCTTTTGTAAAATCAGTGATTTTTATAAAATCACTGGCATATACATTGCACACACACAAACGTATGCACACTCAGACACCCTGTGTCATTTTAAACAACTGGAGCCCTACAGTGGATAGGCCTACTGTTGTTTTGCCCTGTTGCAGCTGCATACATTGTAGCCCGCGCTCTGCATCAGTTCCTCGCATTATAGCAATTTGTCATAAAGTCATTTATCATAAATGCACCATGGTACTTCAGCAATGCAGGATTTGTTTTGACCCTGAGACTGACAAAGAAAGTGTTGTTTTTTTAATGGCTACACATTTGCAGTCTTTAATCACTTCCTACATAGCTACACAAACACAGCACATCCACACGCACAAATAAATAATTCATATCATGCAAACTCATGTATAACTTACAATTACTGTTTGCCTTTGTATTAAGAACTTACATGATTAGTTTCAAAGTCAAAACTTTTTTTTAATATACTAAAACAAGATACAAAGCCAGTTGTGATTTTGGACCATAATGGCCCTTCATGTGCACTGTTATCTGTTAAGTTTTCTTAACTTATTTTCTTTAATTTATGACTTCCATGTCGCTGTAACTTAGGTTGTCAAACAAGCTGACTAAATCCAAATATTCATTTTTTATATTTCAGCACAGTCTTGTGAAAACTATACATCTCCAAAATGTCAACATTCCCTGAGCAAACTATGCCTTGTTTTCTGCTTCGTGACAATGCATTTTTCAGATAACCCAATGGGGTTTTAAGTTGTTAATTTAGCCTAAGAAGTAGGATAATTTCCTTAATCCTTTCTAGCTTTAGCCTTTTTCGAGATACATGGTTTTCTTTGGATAGCATTATCTTTTCAGTACTTATCTGCTCATCACTGTAACACAACTTTTTAAATTAAAAATACTGAACAAAAATACCTGCGATATCATTTTTTAAATATTTATTTGTAGAACATTTATGTGGTCATTGTTTTTTGTTGAACCCACATACTGTAGTTTCAGTGGATGGCATGCGTTTGGAAGTACTGTAACATGTTCAGTGTGCTTAAATATTAATTTCCCCTCCAATGAAGTGGCCATTCACTGATATCTGTGATCTGTACATTGTTGATGGATGCCATGTGGTAGTCCTCCATGGTTAGGGTCAGTTCAAGCTGTAATTTCATGCAACTTTTTCCCGCGATGAGAGGTCATGCTGCCAGAAAACAAATTGATACTCAGTTCAGCTTCAGTGGCTTCGGTTCTCACTAGAGCCAAGGATGACAGTAGAGCCAAGGACGACATTTGCCACGGAGATGCCGTGAATTCTGGCGTTATTCAATGAGAAGTGAGTAGACACGTGTCATTTTCTGAGGTCTTCCAAAGCGACGCATCCTTCAGGTGCACATAAGTGGCTTGTGCATTTGCCAGTTTTTTGTTGTGTGCACTTTAAAGTCTAGTAAACCCTTTCAACTAGAAATCCTGATGTTTGGCACAATCAATACAATTAATTAGTGCTGATTAATGAAAGAGCAGGGCTGTGGAAGGCTGACAAATTTCTCACTTTATGAGGACAGAAATTGCTTTCCATGGTAGGAATCCGATTTTACATAGTAATAGCCATTCACAATGTAGAGTAGACATAATGAAAGAATATAGTGTACATTTCACATTTCTGTTCAATTTAGAAGCCACATAATTCATTCCTTATTTATTTGAATAAATACATATGCTGAGAAATAGTTTTCCCCACAGACCAGATCTGTTGTTGGCAGTACAAATAGTCTCCAGCAGCATATTGGGACATACGGGATAATGAGTGGGTTGGGTCCAGTTCACAAGAGCAAATTATAATAGTCAGCTCAGCGTTATATGCTTGACACAGATTTTGAGTACTTCATGTGAACACCTCAGTATAATGTAATATTTCAAGGCAGAGTTTCTTCTAGAGTTTGTTGTTTTGAACACTGTTCTCTGTCAAAGTCCCTCAAAAGTAACAGCTCCAATGACCTTTATTCTGCAAATTAAGCTGTTTTTGCTTTGCGCTGACTGATAGATCTTATTATTTCAGCAAAAGTGCATTGAGCATTGCGCAAATACCCTGGAGCCATAGCAGCTACATTAACAAAAGTTAATGAAATATGTGGAGGCAGGACCTGGACTTTGCTTTACTTTTTAAAGCTGTGGCATTTACATTTTGCACGTCTGTGGGAATGTAGAAAATATAACACAGCATACACCCACATCTTATCTCTTACTTGTCTGTGTAAACATATTTATGCTGTGTCCTATACAGTAATATTTGTGTTTAAAACAGACACAAGCTTGTTTAAGCTTATTTAGTGATGTATTTCTTCTTATGTGAGTCTGGATGATAAATACAAGTCATGGCCGAGCATTTTTTGCATGTTAAACAAAGTTTAAATAAGTGCAAAGTGATGCTAAATTTTTAAGGCCACAAGACTTTGTTCCTAAATCAGCACAGCTAGCTACCATTGAAAAATAAGAAGAAATCTGCAATTTAGATTCAGCTTCAATTCTATGTTAGCTGTCCCAAAGGTCTGACCACGTCTGCATCTGATTATGCTTGCATGCATTTAATTAATAATTCGACAATGCGCGGCATTGATGTCGGTCAGCCAACGCTCTGCAGCGGAATAGATTGCCTGAGCCTGATATCCAGTCACAGCCTCTTAGAGAGGAGCAGAAACGATGAGCTCAGGCAGATTTCAGATGCAGGAGCTCCAACGTGGAGCTCCGTTAATCCCCCCTCCCTCAGGTGCAACCGCTCCTGGGGAAAAACGGCAACAAACTATAGCTCACCACCATCGATGCTTGGCTGCTCTCTGATTAATGCACCTATCAGTTCTTTTCTTGTTTGTTTTAATGACAAGCATGTCCCTTGTGGGAATCTGGTGACTTTTTGCAAATACTGCTGATGCATCCGCTTACACTTGCCACTTTTTTCTTTCTTGTCTTGTGCAAGGGCCGCTGCCATAAAGCCAGAGTCTTTTGACATGACTAGGCTGTCAGTTACGGTGCAGGGAACGACACGACACATTTTCCACTGGAGATACAGGAAATACATGAGCTGAGGAAATGAGCAGTGATAAGATTGCTACGTGTTGGGATGTGTTGTGCTTTGTTGTGCTTTGTTGATAAGGCTATTATTCATCATTATGCCTTAGACAGCAAAAATCCACGCTCCATCTCAGGCATATGGTTTTTCGCATAGTTTACTCACTGCTTTACATTCACAGTTGAAGTGTTCTGGCTTTTTATCACTAATCACCATGGAGTTTTTAAATGATTTAATCACGTATTTAGACTGTAGAGAAATGAAAGTTGCTCAGTGAGCATCTTGTATTTTGGCTAATCTTTTTTCCTTCTGTTGGATGGAAGAAGATAATTGAAATATGGCACTTTTAAAAACATGCTGAAATGGGATATTTAATAATAATTTGACCTCAAAAAATACTGAGGGGTACTAAGAGAAAGTCAGTTATAATGGATGTGATTCATTTCATGAAAGTCCCAAAAATTTAAATTTAAATACTTGATAAATTAAAAAAATCAATAAACATTCCTGTTAAACAATTCAAACATTTCCCAGAATCTCACAGTATGAACGTCCTAAATGTGTTGAAACTTTGCAGATTCTTTCCTTATTTAATCAGTAATGATGTGCTAACAAAATAAAGATCCAGCATGCAAGGTTTGAAAGGTGAAGTGGATTTGGAAAACACCTAAATGAGTTTATCAGTGATCTCAGAAAAAAATTTAATTAACATGAAACACTGACCTAAGGCCACAAGATTGTTATGTAGGTGTTCCATTAAGTACCACAGTGAGTCCTGTATATCTCAGTAGGCTAGATGACATAGTAATTATTATTCACATTTCATATTATGCAGTAATTTTGCAACATGATCGATGATGGATGGTCATCATCCTGACAAATGCAGACAGGGGCAGAGTTGCGGTCATACCACATTTGGCTGCCTATATGTGATTGATGATTAAAGTGGACAAATGATTCACTGTGCTCAACTGTCCATTAATAGTGTGATGCCTATTAGAGTGTGATACCTTGCCTCTGGCACCTTTCAGAGCAGGACCTCATCATAGTATTTTCTCTCCGTCTATTTCTGTGTGTGTGTGTGTGTGTGTGTGTGTGTGTGTGTGTGTGTATGAGCGAGTGATTGTGTATAAATATAATCTCAGTGCAGCTGATTTCGGTGGAAGTGAAATTTGAGTGAGAAACAGAGATGCTTACTTGCATACACTCCATTACTACATTGCATGGATACCTTACAAAAAACACTGCCACATCTCAGTGACACCAGTCACATGCTGCGGTACTCCTGTTTAATAAATGTTGGAGATGCATCTCCTCTCAGCCTGTACGATCACTTTTAGGGAGCAAACTCTGGCTCATTTCCAGTATCTAGTGATGGATCTTTGTGCTATCAGTGAGGCGCTTTGAGCCCTATAACATAAAGCCCCTGCGCTTATTCAGCACCCGGTACCTTGCTTGTGATCAATGGCCAGCAGTCAGGACAGTGAATGGAGCACAGATTGAACCACATCTGGGATTTGGATGCTGAATAACTGCCCCCTCAACAGGAGCGACTCATGAATAATACACACAGCCAGCAGAGTGTCCCATCTCCTTTGGCCCCTCACAGGCGACACTTTCACACTCAGACCTGTCCAAAGAGCAGAAGGTCAGGGCACAAATACTTGGCACCCCCAGCACCAGCATCAGACAGTCCTGCCTGCCACAGCCATTGGAGAGTGAAGAGAATAATGGAATAGAGGCTGAGCAAGAAGCTTGTAAGGTTGAGAGGATGTCGAGGAAATGTAGCAAAATGTACAGCAAAGATAATTTTCGTTAGATTTGTGTAAATTTTTAGTATCTTTATATACAGCAAAATACTGTATAGGTTGAGATGGCAGAGAAAACTGCAATCACTCTTCTCTTTTTTCTACTTCTTTAATTTCAGACAGCTTTATGATATATATATATATATATATATATATAGTTTGCACTATATACTTTTGCTGCAAGTTTGAGTGTATTAAAAATGGATTTTGTGTGTTTAATTGCATGGTGACATTTACACTATTGTGATGTGTGACATAATTATATTCTACTATACTGTAGAGAAACAGAGACATGGGATGAGTTTTAACAATGCAGACCTCTAATGAAGCAGATGATGTATTTAGAAAACATTTCAATGCTTTGCTTCTTCAGCACAGTGGTTATATTCTGTATCTTAATAGTTGTACTATTAGCATATTCCTAATGCCTTTGACTGGATTCATGTGCATTTTGGAGAATTCATTATGGGTTACATTTTGGCTTCATCTAAGTCTGTCGTCAGTGATGAAAATAGGCATCTTCTTCGTGTATTCATCAGGCAGGCTCAACAGAGCCACAAGCGCTCCTCTATTTTGTTCATTTTTTTTAATGCATTCAGTCTAAGTAGGCGTATTTTGTTCAAGTGGATTCAAGGACATTTGAAAGGTCACAGTGGACAAAATTGGGCATACATCTTTAATGCAAATCTGGTTGATGGAGCTCTCATTTCACCAAATTGAGATCACCTGGCTGCACAGTGGCTGGGCTTAACATGCTGCAGAAGAATATTTTCAGATTTAATAATCATGATGATAAGTCATTCCTCTTTCAGTCATTGACTAGTGATCCAGAAGGTTAATGTGCTACACTGGCGGTGGGAGTAAACCATTGATCTAGAGAGGAATGTGGGAGATGTAGCTTTTAGTCAAACATGAATAGTTAATATTTTATTGTTATTCATTTTAGAAAATAAATTCTGCTTAAATATACACAGATTCTTGTGAGAGATTCCACAGTGTCTTGAATTTCTGAGAATTAGCAGTGGAGTTTGTCTTGCACTTGATTGTTTGTTTGTTAAAATACCAAAACTACAGTACATCAGTGGTGGAAATGACTTAAGTAAGACTTTCAAAAATTGTTCCGGTTATTAAATATTTCACAACAAATCAACAATTAGAAAAAAGTCCAAAAAACTAAAAAACTAAAACAGATTTGAGTATTACAATTTATTTTTTATCTTTCCTCTCACATGAATCTTCTCACAACCCATCAGATTTATATGGTGAATATTTGGAGGGACCCAATCCCTTGTTTACTACTAAACACTAAACTACCTAACTTATATAAAATAACTGTAAAATAGTTTCAGTGCAGGACGTTACTTGTAATGGAATATTTTTACATTAATGTATTGGTAGTTTTAAATGAGTAAAGGATCTGAAAGCTTCTTCCACCACTGCAGTGTACACAGTGATCAGTTTACAATTATATGATATTTGTTTTCCTAAGTGTACAACTAATGTCAACTTCAGTACTCTCTAAATAAATCAAAAGTACAGTGAGATCTCAGAGGATCGTCTGCACAGAAAGCAAGGTGCATCCAGGCGCAGTGGCTTTTCTCTTCCTTGCTCCCTCCGTCTGCTTCACACACCGCTTACCCTGCGACATTTGGGACGAGTTTCTCACTGCTTGGCTTCTCACATCTTGGACACTGACACAAAATAAATGAAGACACAAAGAAGACACAAGGTTCAGAGTTGGAAGGGGTTGGTGGCTGAGGTGTGAAACTATTGGGGTGTAAAATTGCCCTGGCAGCCATGCTGTTGTTTCAGCATTTCATGGCGAGCTGCTCAGCTATCGCCCCTACTTCCCTTTTCAGGGCCTTCTTCTCTCCACCTTTTCTCATTTGTTTTACTGTCCACACTATACCTCTGCTGAGTTTGGCTGCTTGAGAGGCTGTAACTTATAGTAATAACCATCTTGGCACCTTAGTATGCATGGATGTATGGTTGTGCTTCCTTGACCAGAGCTGCAGAGTAATAGTTTAGTTTCCCTAACAAAGACCACACCACCATAGATATGGATTTAGGCTATTTTATTGTATGAAATGGATGGAGAAGAGCAGAGATTATATGCCAGAATGTATTAGGGATCCAGATTGAGGTATGAAGGGATGAGGAAGAAGAGTGAGGGAAGTGGGGATGAGAGTCGAGGGTAGGGAGATGAAGAAATAAGAGTGATGGATGAGGGAATGGAAAGGTGAGGGATAGAGGGTTGAGGGGAAGGATGGATGGGTGGATGGATGAATGGCTAAGAACGATGGATCAGAGTCAGCTGGTGGCATGTAAGCAGGAGACTCAGGGCAGGTGAGCCGTCTCTTTGTGTGTTCTGGAACGTCGTCAACCAGTGGCAGAGGAAACCAGGGGAGTTGAGACTCTGCATGGGGGAACTGTCTCGAAATGTGCTCTGCTGTGAATAGAGCCCCCAGTGGTTCCTGCATTCAAACAAAAGAGACAGAAAGTGAGAGAAGAGAAAACGAGAAAAGTTGTTTGGGTTGGAGGTGTGATGAGGTGCGCTTAAATACTTTGATCGGAAATGGGATGTGTTTGAGGCGTGGTCTTTATTCCCGAATCTGGTTTATAAAACTTCATTTTGTTCTCTTGGTGGTAGAGAGCAGAAGGCTCAACTGCCAGTTTTCACACATTAATTTGTCCTAAGATCTCCAACTGTTCTCCAGCAGTGCTCATTACTCGCAATCAGTTACAGGGTGGCTAATTGTCTACGTGGGGAAGGAGGGCCTTTCTGGTGCGAGGAGGAGCCTGACTGGTGCTTCCTTCTGGTGGCAGCAGGAGGCCAGAGCCAGGCTGTGGAGAGAGGACAGACGTAGAGCAGAGGGCATTGAAACACATTTGGCTGTCATTTTGATGCCTGGGGTTTGTTATTAGAAGCATGAGGTGAAACTATGTGCTTTCTAAGCAGCAGGGAGAGCTATGTGACATAAGGCACATTGTTACATTGGTTCATTAAGGGGTGTTGTTTCCCTAATTAGTTTTCTTACGGAATATGTAGGCCCAAAGCTGGTAATTGGTGACATGTTTATGACTATAGATATCGTGTCTGTTATGTGAGTATGAACCCAAAAATCCAATTAATTACAAAACATGTGATAATGTTTGACAGTAGAAAAGCCATAAAAATGAGGGCAAAGTTGCTATATGCTCTATTCTACTATCTATATTTGATGATCATGTTTACTCACATTAGTTTCAAATTTTCTGCTCTTTCTTTGAAGCACTTCTGAACAGATGGCTCGACCGGCTCTGCTGCTCTCCTCCCTTGTGTGTCTGATTCTACATTCATAAAGATAGCGTTAGACTAGATTAGTTCCTCTGATGTCCATGAAGCAATTTCTTATTATTGCCTGTGGTTGAGAGTGGGCAGACTCCTGCCTGGGAGCACACGGGACAGTGTTTGTCTGCTCTGACAGGCTGCAGAAAGTCTTTGTGCCTAGAGTGAAAGAAATAAAAGTACGAGGAGAGCCGCCCTCCAATGGACTGTGTCTGGTGTTGGCCTGCCCTGCGGTAAGGCAAGGTTATTCAGATGAAAGATGGTGTTGAGATTAGTGAGCCCTGCCCGAGCGAGTGGACATCCAGCATGCCGCACCGCGTGATTTATGAGAGTCGTGATATCAGCAGTCGCCACATGAATAAACCATGTGGCCAGAATTAAGCTCCTGTTAAACGACGCACAGCATTTTCCCAGGTGCCTCAACCTCCAAGTGGAAATCACAGTCATGAAAGTTGTGCCGTTGCTGTTGCATTATAGCTGTTTCATGAGACTGCTCGTTGATGGCTCAGTGCAATGTCTGAAGAACTTCCGGTTTTAAATCTTCTCTGTGGATTTTCCTAATTGCTATGAATTCCAAAGACTTTACCAGAACTGTCAGCTGAAGGTTTGATGGTTATAAGTTCAGTAATGGTCACAAAGCGACTTGAAGTGATGAAACACCAAGTTGAGTGTCAGGAGAATGTAACTCCTTTAAATAATGTATTCCGTCCCATAATTTATTCAAAACCATAATGGCTTTTTAAATGTATTTATTTATAGTGACTTCCTTTTTAAACAAACTAGGGCTGAAACTAACCATTATTTATAATTGTTGATTAATCTGCTAATTATTTTCTAAATTACATCTTTGGTGTTTCTCAAATGTAAGTCGCTTTGGATAAAAACGTGAAATGAGTAAATGTAATGTACTGTAATGTTTCCAGATGACCTGTTTTGTACTAAAAGTTAACATTGATATAAAACACAGAAAGCAGAGTGAGAAGCTGAAACGGATAGATGTTTGTCAATTTTATTACTAGAAAATAGGCCAACCTAAAGGGAGAAAAAAACAGGCTCCTTTGGTGAAATAAAATCAGGGTGATTTGAAAAAGACTGTGTAATTGTACAAACAATCAAAGTTATCATTTGTAGCGCACACCTGCAATACTCAAGATGAAGCCTTCAAATAAAATAACTACTTTTGTATATTTTCTATTCTTTTATACAATATATCATCAGGTGCACAGTGTACAGTGGAGTGCTTTGGTGGCTGTGTACACCAGTTCTCCAGGGAAACGAAAACTGCATACATATAAATGTCGTGCATGCTGATAATATGAAAATTGCTATCTATCTATCTTCTGTCCTTCATCTCCATGTTCACGCTCAGCTTGGACATATGCAAAAGCCCAGAGCTAGTCTTATATAAAACAATGTGAACTCGTCATGTCCTATGTCCTCACAGATCATACAGTATCCAGCCTGAGATTGAGAGATTGAGAGTGAAGTTAATCCTTAGCTGGATCATGTCAAGCTGGCATTCCTAATCATTCAAGTGTAATAAATGGTAAAGTACCCAGGAGTGCATTTTTACTGAGATCAGGTATAAGACATTGCTGCCTTGACTGCAATTCATGCTGTCAGCATTACTGAAATTCCCATAAATGAAGTGACAAACACCCTCTCAGGCTTTATGACTTCAATACACCAATGCCAATTCATGTGTTTGGTTTCTTTAAAGTGATTAGTGTATAGAGAGGAATAAAACGAAGGAAAAAATGAAGAAAAATCCCTTACTAGTTTCCATGTTGCCATAAAGATCAGCACAAACTAACTTAAAGTTCAATGGACGTTTTTTGCACAGTGTGTGGTAGAGGAAATGTTTATATGGACCTCACCATAATGAAACACAATGATGGACACCTGCATACTGCTGTTTTTTGCAAGCAAACTGACAGAAACACATTGCTGCGGGCAGATAGTTTTCATCCTCCAACATTTAAAAAGAACATCCGTATGGACAATTGCAACGCCTTAAGAGGATCTGTGATCAGGAGCCAGATTTTGTGACTAAGGCAAAAGATATGCAAACACAGTTTCTAAACAGAGGCAATAAAACTGTTAAAGAGGACTATATTAAAGCTAAGAAAGTGAGAAGACATGATTTCATGCAACAGAAACAAAAGGAACCAGGAAAACAACAACAAGTTTTACTCGTAAACACAGTACAGCACTAGAGCAAATAAAATAAAGCAAATCATCAACAGCAATTGAGAAATCACAGAAAGTGATCCATGTATTAAGGATTTCCACCTGCACCAGCTTTCAGTTTAAGTAGAGCACCTACTATACGAGACAAGTTGGTCCATAGCTATCTAGTGGGACACACGGCTCCCTGAAATTCCTTTACCTAATGTACACACGCACTTTCTGGTACTCTAATGGTGCATTCCATTTGACATGGGAAGTTGAAATTTCCGAGTTCAAAGTGGGAAATTTCAAAGGGAGCACCCCCTTCAGACGGATTTCCATCTTGGGAAGTCGGGAGAACTGCACCACCCCCGACTTTATGATCCAAGATGGCTGTTCTGACTATCAACGCTTAGTGAAAGCTGTAGTTTATACTGTTACTGACATCATTTCAAGCTCCGACCTCTCTGACCTATTTTAGAATATGACTTTTTAATCACAAAACAAAGTACAAGTTTAACCTCTCCTTTCCTTTTTTGGTCTCATAGTAAACTATTACTGTCAGATAAATGTACTGGAGTGAAAAATACTTAAACATACTCATAAATGTAATGGAGGGTAAATATAAAGTTGCAGATAATAGAAATACTCAAGTAAAGTACCACTATCTCTAAAATGTACTCAAGTACAGTACTTAACACCACGTAACTAAAATACTCTGTGATTAAATACAGTTTTTGCCACCAGTAGCAGCTTGTGCTGTTTTGTTGCTCCACTTGTCAGAAACCAGCACTTCCCCCAACATGTCATTGTCCTCTCCTCCTGGCCTCTAACACATCAGACACTCAGGTATATGGCTGAAGCCAGTGGAAGCAGTATCTGTGATCCACCACACCATGGCCTCTCTAATGAGGCCTGACTCTTAATGACTCACAGTCCCCAGCAGCAGACAGGGATGGCCAGCAGTGGGGCTTATCTCATTGGCACTCTGTGCTGTGTGGTTACACCTGTAACCTTTAGATCACTCCAAATTAGGTTGCTACGGGAATCCTTCAGTAGTGATTACAAAACAGATTGAGTGGCCAGAAGAATTCTCATAAAAATTGTACATGAGCCCTCTGCTTGAATTTAGAGAAGGGATAATAGGCTGATTGTGCAAAGACATTTTATACACAGTAGCCCACAACCGATCAGGCATTCTCTCTGCTGTCCCACACAAGATTGCAATACCAAGCAATGTTTCTGTTGACTGGTTTCCATTATGTAGATGTAAATTAACACAAGCAAGACGAAACTGAGCATCGTGATAAATGTGAGCGCATAGAGCACTAAAATGAGCCTGCAAAGCAGCTGGGATCTATAGATGGGAGGTGAGCTTCAGATTTGTGCCAGTCAGTCATGCATGCTGAGCATCATTCATGGAAGACTGCATGCTCTGGTCAGCCAGGGGACGTGGTGGTTAATTGCATTGCACTTTAATAAGTCACACAGTGAAGACACATGGCTTTAATCATGCAGATGTCTCTGCTGATATGCAGTACTGGGGACAAGGGTGGCTCTGGCTCATCAATGTCAATGTTTCTGCAAGCAGGTGTCTGATGTTAACCCATGGGTGTCCATGTCAAGTTTCAGGAGTCCTTGTCCTCTCATACATTACGTCCTACATACACCTCATACTCTGCCTCTTTTACTTTGCACTTATGTCTCCATCAGTAGCCAAAAAGATGTTGCTATTTCAGCAGTTTGTCAGCGGGATCAGATGCAGCAGCTCAGCGAATGAGAGGGTTTTGTAGTCTTAGTAATCAAAGTAGTGAGGAACAGGAGAGAAATTCATTTAGGGGGAATAAAGTCTCTGGAGAACATTTTGTTTGGTGTCAAGTGAACATGTTTGAAGTCAAAACAGAAACAAACTGTTTTTGTGGAAGTCTGCAGACACAGGAAACCCCCAAGTGGTGAGCATCATATTGATCTCACTTGTCTGTCTTATGCAGTACTCTTTGTTCATATTTTCTGTATGCAGAATCAACAATAAACAGAAGTTCACTTAGACCCAGTGTACCATTATTAAAGTGGACTACTACTAGTCTTTTTTTAGACATTCAAATGTTAAAATCCACCCTAAAGGACAACGCTAAAGGATTTGTTTGTCAGGCATGACAAAATATCAGGGAGTTTCTTGTCCTTGACATTCAGATTTTTAAAGTCACTCGCCTCTTCTACGGACACATGCTATGCTGCACACACATATCTCAGTGGAGGTAGATTGTGACCAGATCTATCATATTTGGCATAAAATCTCTGTGTGATATTTTATGCCAAATATGTGATGACCTGGACTGAAGATTTGATTCCAGGTCAGAATTTGCAACTGCAGTTTTTTGATGACATTAGACAATGAACTTGTGTACTGTTTCATAGTGCTCCCAGATTACTGTGGACTGAGAAATAAATGCAGCATGTAAAATAATTCCTTTTCACTAGAAACAAAAACACATCATGTGATAGGCAAATCTGAAGAGTAAAAATGTATATTTTATTATAAAATCACTGTCGCGTAGAGCTTAAAATGAATTTTTTATTACCACAATTGAGCAGTACCAAAATTCAAAAGCTAAATTTTACTGTGGGTTGTGTTGAGTGAAAGTGGATACAAATAATAAAGAATGGCCTTTTTACCAAATTTGCTAAATTTAACCCTGTAGTCCAAATGTTAATTTTATTTTATTTATAAATGTGTGCTTGTTGTAGTAAAAGTAGTAGTGAAGCACAATGATTAACCAACATTGTGATGGCGCCTCTTTAAAAGGTCATCATTTAAGATCACTTTACTAAACAGAGATCTTTAAATAATCCTACTTGTGTGTACAATAATAGTGAGTAATGATTATGAGTCAACCTATTATTCAGTCTTCTGTCTCAATGTCCACTCAGCTGGGACTTAGCAACAGTTTACATACAAAAGAAAAATGTTGAATTATTTATTTAGACAAGAGCAAAAACTGCCATATTATTGTTTTGTGCTTGTGTTTACATCTCAATACAGAATTCACTGCAAAAGTAGGGAAGAAGAATCTCAAACCCGCTCTCTGACCTTCTGGAGGAATCATTAGGAACAGTGTAATGAGAAGGATGACAAACGCATCAATGTTCTGCTCACGCCTGCATATTTATTGCAATAACCCTTAGGCTTTGTAGGCTTTGTTAATGAGTACAGATAATGTGATCTTGTCACAATGTGGATAAGCCACTTGTAGTGTTTGAAGTGTGAACAGAGTTCATTGTATCAGGCCCTCTTGAATTAATGTAGGCTTTTATTCCCTTGGGTAACATAGTGTGTCTGTGGATATCAGGTAGGAGGGACAATGGAAAATGGAATGAAAACTGTGTGGTTAGATGTGGAGGCTATGCAGAGTAAATTGGCCTTTCAAGGTTTTGTGAACTAGACCCTTGTTGAGATTCTTGATCCCATTAGAAATTTATGAGTTTGTGTACACGCATGCGTGTTGAGTACCAGCAAGGAAATATGTGTCTTCTGTGTGTCATCATAAGCTCATTATTTTTCTTCTCTCCCACAGATCTGCGACTTGTCATCACCTCTCCCAGCAAGAGTGTGTCTGTCGGGGTACAGCAGCACTTCTGTCACTTTGTGATTCCAGAGTTGTTTCAGCATCCATAAAGAAAACCTCAGGGACCACAGGCCGTACGATTAGGTGAGCTTAAGATCACGTGCCTCCGGCTGTGTGTTGTGGCTATCTCGCCACATTTTTAGAATAATCCGAATTTTATCACCTGTTGGCCTCCCACCGCAAGCTTGGAACTGAGGACTTGTGAGGTTTGAAAATGTGACATGACAAGTTATTAGGTTGTCAAGAGCCATTCAGAGAAATGACTGAGGGTGGTGGTCTAATCACAAGAGCAATAAAAGCTTTCTGGTCAATCAAGCAGGGTCCCTGCTTGTTTCAGAGAGGTGCCTGAATATGAAAGTGGATGTAGCCCTTTAACATGTGTGTATCTTGATTAATCATCCTGTTAAGGAAATGAACATGACGTTAACCTCCGCCTGTTCAGATGAACTGCTACTTAGAAGAAGTGGAGGTCTGATTGATTTTCTTTCACATGTGAGTGAACTACATGTGGCTATCAATGCAGAAGATTAGCTGAACATGTGAATGTCTGTGTTATTGGATACAGTCACTCAGAAACATTGAACACCTCCCAAGTAATACACCAAAGCGCATGCAGAGCACACAAAACCAAAACCTAATGTATACATGCAAACACACTATCACATATGCGTATGATCACTACACATTGAGCCATATACATTTACACAGACGAGTCAAGAGTCAGTTTCCCTGTATTTATTCTCATGTGTTTGTTACTGGCATCAAGACATTAACCTAAAGTATGAGATATGTTGTGTGTCAGTCATATATGTGTCATCCATACAGCTTTTATCTTCGGTAGCGATTTGCTATAGTAAGACCTACACCTGTAGTAAATCCATCAATGTCATGTCTGTTCATCATATGAGCTCTCTGCCTATACATCTAATGAAATAACCTGCTGGTCTAAACAAATCAGAATCTCTGTCACGGTCACAGGGAGATCTCTGCAGCCGCTCACAAAGCAGAGCACATGTGCTTTTTGAAGGTCTTACTGAAGGTGAAAAGCACAAGAGCAAATGTTAAACAAGTCTAGGCATGTAGTTTAACAGTCCTAGCTTGAAAACAACTTAAAAGCAAAGCAAAAAATGACATTTTGGGAAATACTTTTATTTGCTTTCTTGGAGAGAGTTATATGGGAAGATCGATACCACTTTCTTGATAAATATGAAGCTCCAGCCAGGTGAAAGTTATCTAAGCTTAGCATAAAGGTTGGAAATGGTGGGAAACAGCTAGCCTGACTCTGTCCAGAGAAAACAAAATCCACTTACCAGGCAGTACCTCTAACTTTGTGTTTAGACAAGAAGCAAAGCCATTTTCAACCGTGTATCATTCACTCAAATTTGCCATTGGATCATTTATGCATTCTGTGTTTATTCATCCCCAGACACAGTAATGTAATGACTGTACATACATCAGCCATAAAGTAGTTGTCAATGTAGGCCTACACACTAACTGTGTGTATGTTTATGTACAGCTTAGCCTCTAACTGATGCTAGAATTCATCAGGAACTCTGGTTCTTTATGTTGTTTTCATCCAATCTTTTTGCTTTTTCTTCTCATCTGTGAACATTTATGAAGCCGATTCAAAATGCTATAAACTCAATTTGAAACATTCTAAACTAAAATGGTTGCACCACTGACCTCCTCAAATTGGTGCCCTCTTACTCCTTTCCACTGCCTTTGCATGCAGTTGCACTGCCTTGAAAATTTGCCTCGCAAATGTCTGTCTGGACACACAAGTTCACTAATTAATAGCCCAAACTATGTTAAATAGCACTGCGCATAACTCCCATTAAACCACAACTTGTTGTTTTGAATTTTTTCTTGTGCAGATTAAGCAAATGATGTATTACAAATTATTAGTAGCAAATAATTAGTGGGCTTTAGAGGTGCTGGTGAGTGGATTTTGTTCCCTTTGGACAAAGCCAGGCTAGCTCCAGTTGTTTCCAGCCTTAATGCTAAGCTAAGCTAACCTGCTGCTAGCTGTAGCTTCATATTCACAAACGGGCCAAAAAGCAAATCATTGTATACACCTTTAAACAGGCATCAGCATTTGTTTAGATAATCTGGAAAAGTAATTCCAAGTACAAATATGTTCTTATTAGAAAGGAAAATATGATAACCAAAAGTGATAACCAAATATCTTTCTTCCTTGTCCCCCTTTCAGTTTGAAGAATGGGGTCATCTGTTGCCCTGCAGACCCTGGTGCTTGTTCTGGGTTTGACCACTAGTGTATGGAGTCTGAACCCAGATGACCCCAATGTCTGCAGCCACTGGGAGAGGTGGGCATTACCCTCTTGTGTTTACCACAGTACATTGACTTTTTCATTTGAAAGAGAATGTGCTGTAGTTTAGCAGCACCAGCTCCCAGGGCTGATGTTGTCGATCCTGGAACTTTTTCAGTGTACCTGCTTCTTGTGCCCTTAACTAAAGTTCCAGATCTATTTTCAAAGTGCATACAGCAGTATCGATCTCACACAGCTCAAGTCGCCAAGCTCTGAGAGATGGGAGGAGTTGCAGCTTCAAATGAAATACGCAGGCAAATTGATCAGTGTACTCTCATCCCAATCAATCATGACAGCCATAGAGCCTGAATAATTATTAGTTGTGCTGGGCAGTGTCACTTATGAGAAATAAGCAGAAATAATATCTCTCCTCAATGCAAAGGGGAGGAAAGAAAGCTGTGAAGATATATTATCTGGAATATTGCCTAACCAAGGTGAGGGTACTTAGGGATTGTGATTCCACCTTGTTGGCATCAAAATGAATTCCTTAAGTGAGCTGTGTTCATGGCTTTGAGGTCCTCCAATATCTTCAGACTGCCTCTGGTTGCATATATCACAAACATGAATCACTTAAAAGCTCCTTTCAGGTCCTTTGTTGCATATCAAAGTTATTGTATGACTTTCATTGGGACTGTACCCATTGACAGAACCTGTGTGCTTTTATTGTTTTTTCCACTTAAACCAAGGAGCATACAAATGTTGCTGGGAAAAAGTTCCCAGCAGTATTTTTCACCATTGGTGTCTTTACATTTATGTCTTTTTAGCTATGCCGTGACTGTCCAGGAATCCTACGCTCACCCATTTGACCAGATCTACTACACCAGATGCACAGACATCCTTAACTGGTTTAAATGCACAAGGCACAGGTACGTTTGGAGGAGTCTTCTTTTGTCCCCGTGTTTGTGCCATTAGTGACTCACCCTTTAGTGTCCCCCAAAATAACAGCCAAGTCTGTGAAGGCCATAATAAATGTCCTTGTTAATGTGGCTGACAGTGAAGTGGTCAGAGCCAGGATGACTCTGAATGTAATTAACTTCAGTAAATGTTTTAATTACTCCATTAAGGTTTATAGTGGGTATCTAGCAAAATAAGTACAGAGTCACCTCCCAAATACTGACTTTTATGTAGCTGGTGTATTACACAAAATTCCATTGGGTTTTAATTCTTCTTCCTCGTTGAACAATAACAATATAAAATCATTCTTCAACTTTATCTAACATTCTATGTATACCTGTATATGTATTCCTGCCCTTCAGACAGGGTCACTCTTTACGTCATGTAGCTGTCACTGTGTGTCTGTTTTTTCAGGATCAGCTATAAGACGGCTTACCGGCGGGGAGTGAGGACCATGTATAGGCGCCGCTCACAGTGTTGCCCTGGTTACTTTGAGAGCGGAGACTTGTGTGTTCGTGAGTGTCCTTTTTTTAAACTCCTTTGTCCTCAAGGATGACATTTCAGGTGGTTATGTTTGCTTTACAAAAAAAGAAGGAAATATTAGGATTGATCGTTTCTGTGAGTGGTTGCCCCCACTCCGTCTGATCCTGTTTATCATGCCACCCAATAACATGCCACCACTACCTCCTCTGTTAGCATGCCACCATCCATGTGAATTTATTCAGTTTAAGGTGACTTAGCATGAATTAACATGAAGGCACATTATTGTACAGTGTAGACTGCTCTCTGCTTTAGTCTTCCAGCAAGAGTCATTTAATCGAAGTTGTATAACAATGAGAAAAATGAACAAGCTAAGAGGGTCCTGGTTACAGACTGAGTCGGTATAGCACTCGCTATAAAACCACACCGGAATTCAAAAACATGAAAAGAGCAGAAGCCATGAAAATTGCACTGTTGCAATATGCTGATAACAATCCTTCACTGTCATTTTTGTTGCTTCATTAATGGTCATTCATTTCTATTTTTATTCACACACATCAAACTGCATATTTTTGCATGCTGGCCAAATAAAGACAGAACATATAGCTTCTGAGAGTTAAGTTTTTGATATTCTCGCCTTACCTAATGTTTTATTCTGTTTAAATTAAGATTAGAATTGCACTTTAATATTTTCCTAGATCTTTTGCAACATGAGGGAGTTACTGATTCAGTGATACTGCAGCCATGTGGGTATGCTCTTTGACCACAGAGGAGCTTGTCCTTGTCTAGGCTTTACTTGCCTCGGGGCAGCAGAGCACCGGGAAGCCAGCCAACAAAGAATAAGAGCCAGTGTGATTATCTGGGGGTCTTGAGGAGGGAGGTGCAGACTGATCAATAATGTATTCATTAACCATTTGACTGATTATGAAGCTATTTGTTCAATAAGTCTTTTCAGCGTGTTAACTAGGTGTGTCTGCAAGCTGTGGAAGTGCCTCTCATATCTGGCCTCCCCACAGTATGAACAATAGGTTGTGTTTTGATATTATGTCAGACTAACTGTGAAAACAGCCCCCCCCCCTTAACCCTCTTTCAGGTAAAGTTGGGGGACTGAGTTGATGGGGCCGAGAGGGCAATTCTGCTTTCTGCTGCATTTGCAAAGTGTTCCACCCCTTTTGATCCTAGCACTCTCACTACTAGGATTAAGAGATTTGTACTCCCCGAGCTGTTTTGCATGCAGTGACAAAAGGAGGCATTATAGAGTAAATCGACCTAAAATTAACTCAAGTTTTCTATTTAAGGACACTTATACCACCCCTTCCCCACCCCAAGTATTTTTAGTTTACTGAGCTTTCTCATTTCATTAAAAGTCATAAATGCTTCAAGAGTGTTTGCCTTTTATTCCTGCTTATTTTTTGGTTGGCTTTATTGGTCATATGGCACCACATCAACACTTACATTAGCTCCAATGAGAAGTGGCTAAATGAATCTGGGGATGTGAAGAATAGAATTAAAATTATGACACAAAAAGAGAATAAGAGTGCATAAGGTATATACAGTATAACATGTATTTGACATTAAATCATTATTTTTAAGGGTGTTTTTTGTTTGTTTCAGTCAGTTTTTGAAAAGTGATTGTTTAATTTTCTCAAAGTTCTCTACCATAAATTGAACTTTGATCTGTTCTCTTTAATTAGTGCTTGAAATTTCCGACTGGAGGTCTTTATTAATTTTGTGACCTTTGATCAGTCGTAAGTCATTACCTTAATCTATAACTAGCCTATGTAGAGGATGTGAAGAACTCATTTCCCTTCTAATAAGCATGATTATTATAGTTGTGCACGAGGGGAACTCACTAATGACAACAGCTCGTAATAATTTCAGAGTATGACAGGCTCTGCAGGGCTATGAGTCCTTCTTTTTGCAGAGCATATAGGCCAGATGACTCCTGCATGACTCTTGCCTGTCCAGTGGTGCAATATAATTCTAAAAATGACTTTGGTGGCAGAATTAGTTGGGTTTTGATAAAGTTTCAGGCAGCAGTGCGCTAGCACATTTCATTGGGTTTTGATGATCGGGAAGATGATGAGATTTTTCTCCAGAAAGAGATTCTGTGCCTTTGATTTCATTTTCATTTTGGCTTTGTTGCATTTTTTAATGCTTCAAAGACTCAGTTTTAAAAAGAATCATCTCTGTGCTAGATGGCATGTGGAAGAAGCTTTGGAGGGAGTTGTTTGATATGTTCTGTAGGCATATCTCTTAGATTGATTTAGCCATCAGCTACATCACGACTTGCCACTTTTTTTTCATTTTACTTCCACATCCAGTGTACTAAAAACACTACTACTACAAAAATCATAAACAAACAGAATCGTACTGGAATGTCTTTTTTCCAAACTGCAGCAAAGCTTTCCAAAAACAGGGAGACTAACGCAGTTAAACTGGAGACTAAAAAGATGCATTTTTATACAGCATTTTAAAAGATGGCAGGAATATAACATTTATTAACGCTGCATGACAATCACCAATTAGCTCTATTGTTTCCTGTTCTGATAACACCTCTGCATAATGAGTTAGATTAGCCTTTTATCTAGATGAAAGACTCAATTTTCCAACAGATTCCTTAGACATGAGTTAAGCAGAGTGATTCATGAATTTCAATTAAAATGAAAGACCTACCTCCTACTTTATTATGCCATCCCTTCAGTACACCGGTTCAGATCTCAGGAGAAGGGTGCGCTTTGTCCTTTCTCCCATATTCAAAACTTCATTTCCATATTTTTTTTTTCTCTAAAGGATGTGACACATTTGCATTTCCCTGTTCTCGCTGATCAGAATTTGCTGATTGAAAGTAAACTAAATCAACTCATTATGGTGACATTGAATTCGTCTCCTCTTCTCTTTGAATACTCGGCATACTGTGGGCTCATTGATTACACGTAGTCAATCTCACACCTTCGTCAGCACAAATGTTGAAGCTCCATCCCCCTTTTCTTCTTGCTGGCTTACGGTAATTAGACAGTTTTCTGCCAGAGTACTGATGCTCAGAAATCTGCCCTAAATTATCTTTCAGTCTCTGGTTTACCATTTTTGCCTTGGGAGCATTTCTGCGATTAGCACTGGAGTGTTGGGGAATTCACTCCTCTTTCTCCTCTCCCGCTGCATCTCTCCCTCTGGCGGTGGATCCTAATCGAAGCCTGATTGAGTGATAATCTATAGTAGCACTGTTTAGGCCTGCAGCCAGGTCTCTGCTGACCTCTCTGCTTGCAAGATGAGCCCCATAGTGTTGTACAAAGGGCTAAAAAATTGCTCCAGGTCTTATGTTGTTTAAAGAAAACTCACAGATGCTGTCCTCCTGCCCCTATTTTCACTTTTGATCATAAAACAGGAAAAAATAAAGAACAAAAGAAGCAGAACTTTGATGAAGTGTTGAATGAGGGCTGATCAGTTAAGGCTATGGCTGGTCTGTTCTGCTGTCCTTGGATTGTGTATCATCCCTCTACAGGCTGTGTTAGCGGACTGCTGATTCCCATCAGGCGGAGTTTCTCTCTCTTCGTATTGGCCTGACTGTCTCATTCCCTAGATAAGAGCCTGTCTGTCTTAACCCTGCTGGCCAGATGACCTTGGCTGCCACAGATTTATTCATGCTAAGTGCCTATTTTGTGATACTTTTATTTCTTGGCTTAAATAAAAAACTGGCACTGTGGCAAAAAAACCCTCCATGTAGGTCACTTTATTATCCAGCTGAACCAAACCTCCAACTCTTGTGAACATGCTCCCAGGAATACTGATGCCGACCCAATCAATTGGGTGCCGTGTTGCTCAATATGAATGATCAAGAAAACTGCATACTTAGTAAACACTGTGGTGCCTGGACCTGCTACATTAAAGCATCACTATATGACAAAGCGCTGGCTGATCAAATTAGAAGGGATTTACAGCTTGTTCCTGCATGGAAAAAAAACCCCTGCTGATAAGAGCTCATTGTGGAAAGTAAAGCTATGCGATAAACATGGATGTTGACCAAGGACTCAATCTCCTAAGAAATCATTTAGCCCAATAGTGTCAAATAGTGGAGATGGATCTTGAATATGAGTGCCATGGCTAAGATTTACTCCCTTGGCGGTATTAGGGAGATACTGAGTGTTCAATTTTATGGGCCATTTTCCTTTGGCTGTTATCTTGGTGGTTTTCATTATGCTGTTTATTGGTGGTTTAATGATGTTTTGCACCCTGCTTGTGTGTGTGTGTGTGTGTGTGTGTGTGTTTGTGTGTGTGTATGTGTGTTAACTCAATTATAAACTACACTGATGATGAATGTCTTTTGTCTCTCAGCTCTGTGTACAGAGGAGTGTGTCCATGGTCGCTGTGTGTCTCCTGATACATGCCAGTGTGAGCCTGGATGGGGCGGACTGGACTGCTCTAGTGGTGAGTGCACTTTCCTCCTTAAGTCTTCAATGAATCACTCATTTATTCCTAAATGGCTTTCACAGCCTGTTAGTCCATACGAATTTAGCGCAAATCCTACAACTGTTTTGCCTCAATGTACGTCTATCTCAAAGCTGCTCAGCTTTGTATCCTCTCTTCTTAGCAAACACAGCCAATGGAACAGGTAAGTCACAATGAATTAATTTTCATTTGCTGGAAGTGGAAGTGATTTGCTTGATGAATATAGCGGATGGATGGATGGTTGCATCCCCCCTGTGTCTACCCAGCTCTCTGTTATGGTCTTAATCATGATTAGACTGGTGGCTATGACTGTTCAGTGGAATGATGAATCAATGCCAAGCCGAAACAAACCATTGTGCCGGCCTTCCTGTCTGGTGGGGTTTTCCCACTAGTCCCCAGAGCTGGACTCGAGAAGGGATGGGAGGGTGGAGTTAAGAATATCCATCCTGCAATCAGCTAAATGCTGGAGTGTCACAGAGGCCCGGCAGGAGGAAAGAATATATTTACTCCTTTGTGATATTTATGTCTGCAGAGAAGCCATTATTCCCAGCTCAGGACAGAGATGGCCATGACCATCACCATTTTCTATGTCAACATTTCTGACCCCAAACTGTTAACGTCAACTGTCTGCTCCTGGTTGCATTCGCCTGTTATTGCCTATTGCATATTTAGGAATGAGTAATAGAAGCCACAATTATATCAGTAGTGTTATTGTATAGATCTATGAGTTTTCATTAGCAAGAGAGCCATTCCCTGATTAGCAACTGTGTGTAAATCAGCTGCTCTCGCTGCGGTGCCCATTGGAGGTGGATTCATGGGCATAAATGACAAGCCTGAGCTGTTTGCTGCTGCTCACTCCTACAGACTGGTGAGGGTCCAACAGGGCGGATGTGAGGTTCATGGCCCCCAGGGACTCTTGTCCCACTCTTGGTTGGTTAGGAGTGCAGCCGTGTGTGCCTTTCTGCTTCCAGGTGCTGGGCTAATCCACCTTATTAAAACAGACTTGATGATTGAGACAGAGGCATTATTCATAACTGTAGATTTCCATACCAGGCATGATTCCAGGCTTTTTCATTTACGAGCTTTCATCTGTAGAAATGAGGAATGCGTGCCAATTTTTAAATTAAATCTGCCCTCTTTTTCCTTCGTGTAAATGGTTCAGCGTGTTTTTTTGTCTTTCACTGTAAATTTTACTTTCACCCAGTTCAGATAGGTGATGTGAGTATACGTAGTCTTTGTGTAAGTGAATGCAGCCATCATATTATGGCTCACATGGGCTGAAAATGTATTCCATTCCAACACAATCAATTCTGTGGTTTATTTGCTGTCTATTGTATTTGAGTTGAGGTATTTGTGCTGACATAAAAGCCAATCCCCTGATATGATAGCTGGTGAGAGGGAAGAATGAACTGGTCACATGATGAAGGATGTGTGAATGTGATAAAAAAGTGTGTCGACCAGGCTTGGAGATGAAGAGCTGCCGTGGGATGCTAGGCGGCCTAAAGCTGAAGTGACAGCCTTTCAGCCAGTGATCTGGAGCTGGATCAAAGGCTTGGACCTCATTTCTGGAGCAGCACCCACCAGGACGCAGTTTTGTATATGGGTCAGGTGGTGAAAATAAAGAGTTGGACTGTTTGTGGCCAGAAAAGAGAAGGCGATAAGGTGGGAGAAATTCAGTAAGTTGTGTTGGGAACAGTGATGAAGGCTGAAGAAAAATATAGCCTGTTTTGCACCCGCTGGTGTGCACCTGCTGTAGCCAGAACACATTTCATCCTTTTCCCCTACCCGAGGCAACAGTCTCACTGAGACCAGACCTCTTCTGTGACCTGTCCGGAGTCCTGGAGTGTCTTAGACTTATCTCAAGGGCACACTGGTAGATGTGGACCACAAATAAAACAGCATAACAGAATGTTTGCTGTTGACTTTTGTTTGCAAATGATGTCCCGTACTACATCGATGAAATTTGGGGCATTCTGAGTTGATGTTGTGTTTTCCCAAAAGAGTGATGAATGATTAATTGTTGTTGGTTTGTGTGATTGGTGTAATGCCTGTTTATTGTGTTTGTGGAATGTTGGCTTGAACATGTTTCTCTGATCACATAGAATCTATTTTTTTTAAAAACTTTTTTATTTAACAGTTTGGAGCATTAAGACTGTGGTGACATGTATCTATTAATGTTTGTTTTTTCCTCTCTGTTTTTCTCTGTTGTGCTTGTGTTGTTTTGCCTTCTTCTCTTTTTAGATTGAAATGTACCGTTTGTCTTCTCTGTGCCACTGTGTATACTTTTTTTCAAAAGGGTTTGCCTTGAAAAACAACACTGTTCTCAATAGGATTTTCACCTAAAAATATTAGACTCACTAAAGCAATTCAGTTAGATGGAGCTCTGCTTATAGGTCTGAACACTATGTCTTTAGTCATTTTAGTCAACTGAAGTACAGTACTAGGTTTTGCCAAAGTAGTGAAATTATTGCTTGTAGTTTGCTACAAATATAGTATGTTGCTGTAAGAAGAACGGAGCAGTATGAGATGAAATCAAATCTTTGCAGAATATTATGAGTTTATTGAATGTTTTTTTTCGAAATCTTATGAGTTTCTTGGGTTTAAAAGTAGACTTTCTTTTTCTTGTTGCAGAGAAATGACCAGCACTTGTGATTTCATCCCTTTTGATGGGTCACTATATGCTACAGTAATAACAGCTTTCAAATGAAGAGAATGATAAAGATAGATGTTGTATGTACAGGGTATATTTAGCTATGACTGCCATCACTTAAAATATTATGTGCAACGAAGCACTATCATTGATTTCATCAGCACTTCAGTCGGATAATGATATGTTCTTAGTGCTCAGGGAGAATAAATGTGCATAAATATGGAGCTTTTAGTGTTTCTTCTGTCTGCCTTCTTGGAGATTTCTTTTCCTTATTGTGCTGGAAATGTTAACCCACTTGTGCAAAGATTATAAAAATCAGTGCTACCAAGATAAGCATGAAAAGTCCTAGGGGTAGTTTGGCTTTGTTAACCACAGAGCATCCTTTGCACTTTAAGGAGAAATCTATCACACTTAATAGTCAAATCTAATGTGGTTGGTCAGCTGTGGTCCGTGAGGTAACATATTCCTCCCTAATGTATTCAAATGGGAAGGCAGCCACTGCTGCGGGTGTTATGGTTAATTGATGAATGTGGCCTATGGACACTTATTTATGGGATATTGCACCAGACTAGGGGCACATGCTAGTTTATGTTAATTGTCAGCCAAAACAGTAGGATTATTCATTATTAAGGTTCTAAATCAGTGATTGGTTTGATTGGATATTGAAGTCATTGTGTTGCAGTAAGAATTTGGGCTGGGGCAAGAAGAGATGGCAGATATTTCCTATGGCCTCATTAGCTTATTTCGTTGCAGAAGACAACCACCACAGACACAGTGTAAAAGAGTAGCCAGACCAAAAACCATGCAGTTAAACTTCATTTTGGCTTGAAAAACACCCTTGTGAGGACTCCCTCTGGCACCCGTCGATAGTATTTACACATTATTCTCAGAGGTACGTCTGAGCCAGATGGTTCCTCTCCAAACCCACAGCAGCAGGACATTGACATGCATCGCTGTCAAAGAGCAAGAGACTGTGAATTACACTGAATGGGACAGAGAAGCACACACAGATTTCCTGTGGCTTGACACATCACTCCAAATGTCTCTTTACTTTACTCTCAAAACTTGTCTCTTCATTAATCTTACAGATAGAGAATTAAATATTTGTGTGAGTGTATGTGTGAGTGTGTGCCTTTGAATGTGCCAGTATAAAAACAAGTCACTTTTCTTTGCGATGATGGGCCCATATCAACAAAAAAACCCTCAAAAAATGAGATTTGATCTCCACACCACCTTCTAAAAGAAGAAGTCTAAATCGATTGAATTCCTCATTATACTACCATGTAAAGTGAGACATTTTAGAAGAAACATAAATATTCTAACTGGATCATTCTGAAAGGGGTTCCTTGCTGCTTCTAACAGTCGATGCTGGCTGCCTCATTCATTTTGATAGATCAAAGCGCCCAGGCAACGGTATTTCTCCAGGGGACATAAGATGGACCAATCTATAGTGCCTCGTGGAACACAGTTACTACTCTGTATGTGTGTGTGAGTGTATCCATTAAGCCCTCCTGTGCTGACAGACCTTTGTTTTTGTATAGTATACTGTGCTCCCGGGGAGCACTGCAGCCAGTTTATATACAACCAAGTCTGTGACAGTATTATTTATTTCTCCACGGTTCATGCTTATTGAGATATCACCTCTTTTCTGACTCCATATCATACTGATGAACTGGAGCAGGTTGCACCAACTTAACCTACAGAACCTAGATCTGAAGGAGTTTAACAACCATGGTCTCTAAGCTAGGTGGTTGATTTCAACATATTGACCAAGGGATCCATACACTGATATGTGACCTAGGGAAAAACATTGCTGAGCGCATTTGAAAGGTCTCCTTCATGTTTTATATTATATTGAGCTGGGGAACGTAGGACACGGGGAGCATAAGAGCCTTGGAACCTAGACATGCTCCTGATAAGTAATACTGAATGTAAACATCACTTTTGTTTATTTACAAGAAAACTATACAGGTCACCCTTAAGTTTCATAGCGATCAGACAGAGCTTGTTTTTTGCAGTGTGAGGTGTCTTTTTCCAGTTGCTTTCTATAGATAGTTAAGCATTTTATGGGCTGCTAATGAGCTCTGGGCGTTCAGTATTTTAGATGCTGCGAGGGCTTTGCGTTTTTGTAGAAGCGCCTTGAACACCGCGAGTTAAAACTCAGAGCGGAAAAACACCCAGCATCTTTGGTATTTTTTCCCTTTTGTCCAATTGGATGACAGTATTGGAGGAAAAAATAGTATGCCTGGAGGCAAATTAGTGCGGTACTTGAGATTTTAGAAGTTGTTTTCATTCATTTAAACTGTACTAATTGCTAACTGGTAGTGTACAGTTGATGGTTGGTGTTAGGGGACTATGTGTAGTCACTTTTTATTGCCAATGTGTGAACGGATTGTAAACTTACATAAAAATGAAGCATTCACCTGCCTATAACAGTCTGTATGCTACTTCCTATGTGAAGTAATTCCATGAAATACATTTGTTTACGTAGGCTGTGTTTACGTAGGCTGTGACGTTCATGTGCGCTCCTCACCTTCTTGCTTCCTGATCCTGAACTGTACACGCTGACTTATTCACGTTACATTGGAATTAACGTTTCTCAACACACTTCCAGACCCATTCAGTACAGTAATGTTAGTTACTATGGTCTAACTGTTATGCGGTTAAGTGTGGTAACAATCTAATTTATAATATTCATATTCAGTCTAGCTCAGTAACTATTTTTGTTACCATCCAATAAATGCAGCTATGTTGACATTGCTGAGCCAGTGAAAGACGAAGGCAAAGAGGCTAGTTAACGGCGACAGATCATGTGGGCTAAACGCAGTCAATTAAAATTTTCAACCACCGAATATGGATTAGTTAATTTGAAGCTGATAAACATATTACTGTAACGTTGCAGTGGGAGTTTACCTTAGTCTTCAGCATTTCATGTGACGCTGTTTCTTGTTTATCCATCTCTGTTTTGAGCACACATGATCAACACTTGGAAAGGTAGTGGTTGCAATCTAAAACCTCATAACTAGAGGCCATGGAAAACTACACATAGTGCCTTTAAGCTAAGTTTTGTGTTGCTAGGTCCAACGCATCACAGCAGATTTTCAAGTGTGTGTATATACAGATGATTCGATCATTGCTTAGCAACAATGAAATAAATACACCGTGTTGCTTTATAAAAATGTTTCATTGTAGGATTCAGCAAAAAAAAAAAAATGCAGTTTGCCACATTTTATAACCTTCAAAGCTTTGTCTGATCAGAATCTTACTCTTCAGTTATGTTACATCTCATGAAGCTACAGTGACTTTGTGTTTACACTGTTAGTTGCTTTTGATTGGACTGCGCTACAGATCTTTTCTAGCAACCAGCAGCGTAAGATACTTGGAATTGGCCCTAGTGCAAATATTTCTCTTGTGCTCCACAACCCCACGCTCCAAAAAGCACGCTCATGTACACATGGGCATATAGACACACAACGACTCCATCCAATTGCAAAACTGCAACCTTTGATCAGCACCCTGGACAGCAGCCCAAAGTGCCAAATCTATCAACTCAAATCTAACCTAATCTGTCTTCCCTAGACTCAAACCACCACAGCCTGCTCTCTCTGACTAACTTTAGCCAGCCTGCACTAACAAATCAACACAAAGTAGCTTACACAGTATGCCAGTAACTACAGAACAAACAGTGACCAAGTAAAGCACAGTAACTCAATATAGACCTACACAGTGTGAATAAATACCTTATGGCATATGATCATGATCCACATAGCAATTGTTGCTGTCCCTCGTGGGTCCATGTAATCAGCTGGGCCCACGTACATTGCACCAGCTGCGGCATTGGTACTTACGCAAATGCTAGAAACCGATTTACCAATCACAAAAGTCTCTTGACATTTCTTAAGTTTTAATGGTGAAATAGATTTATTAAATAACCACTTTAACTAAAAGTCTACTAATATTTACTAAGAACTTAGGAAGGAATTCACACACAAACTTTGAATGTGCAGTTAAGGAATCGGCACTATGTGTTGGCTGTTAAACAGGACAGACTGAACTGTGTGAATGTCACTGCTGAAGCTCTAATAAAGATGTTTCAATATGTGTCTCGGACAGCATGCCTCTCAGATCTTTCTTTGCATGTCTTAGTGACTCACATGACTTATGTGTGATGTAAATCACTGTACTGAGACTTCAACTGACTGATGCTCAGTCCACTGAATGATTGGTGGCACACACAGTATGGCTTACAATAGCCTTCTTTACTGCTGATGACACACACACACACACACACACACACACACACACACACACACACACACAAATGTTAATTGCGAATTAAATATTATTAAAATATTCTCACAGAAAGCAACTGCCACAATCTTTGAAGAGGTTTTGCATTACTGTCATGCATCAATTGGTTTCACACACACACACACACACACACACACACACACACACACACACACACACACACACACACACACACACACACACA